>OU898285.1:1520123-1538920 GCA_918026665.1 Diabrotica balteata
GTAAATCAGTTGCAACAAGACAAAAAGCTTTTATCAAAGGAAACCAGTTTTTTATCTTGTGTTATTAAGTATACTGGCATATATTTATAATATGCTCCTTTTAATGCCCGACAGAAATAACAGAATCTTTTTTTTTTAATAAATAATTTTGAACTAAACATTACTTTTAAAGCTAAGATACAGATAGAGAAAAATTTTCCTTGAACAAGGCCTAAAGAAACCCCCTCCCCCTACTACCTTAGTTGTATGGTTCTGAAGTTATTTTCTTAGACATCTTAACACAATTTACTATTTTTATTGGGAAAATACCAATATTAGTAAGTCAATAGCATATTAAGGATACATCATTTGTGTTTTAAAATAACATGCATAGAATCTTATAGTTTGATGTTAATATTAAAAATAAACTAAATGTAAGGGCAAATATTTACCATGTCGAGAGAATTTTACTGACTTGCTATAATTTTTCTGACGGGTATTCTTAATTAAAATTAATTTCATGTAATCGAATAAATTATCTTTCAATAAAGTCGTCCCAGGAATGCAACACAAAAATATTGACAAGAAAAGATTGATTTTCTAATTTGAGAGCACACTGTTGGGACAAATTTTTTTCTTATTATTTCGTGCCTTTTTGCGAGATTTCAAAAATTGAAATAATAGTAATTCTAGAGTGTAAAAATGTCGCCACTTAAAATCACTGTAGAATCTGTTCAAAAGCCCCTACGAACCTTAAAAACAAAAATGGAGACCTTTTTTTATATACTTTTAAAATATGGCTTTTCTTTTTCTCTTTACTCGCAAAATACGGTGAGTTTATATATTAATCCGGTCAATTTAAACATAAATTTAGTGGTCAATTTAGACATAAATTTAGTGGTCAAATAACAAAAATTCCCGGAAAACCAAATACTGATGGAGAGCTGGGGTTTATCATTACAAATAAAATTTTAAAAATTTCCATCGATCTTATGTGTGCTACAAAATTTTTCGAGGTCAAAAGTCAAAATTTGAAGTTATTTAGATTTTTCTCGAAAACGGTAAGTTTTATCAAAAAGACCAAATTTGTAGACCTTAAATTTCTCTACAAAAATAATTGTCATGATTTTTTTCTAAGACTTACCATTCCTGAGAAATCGCGATTTTTAGAGTCTATCCGGCACGTTTTTTACCATGGTTTTCCCTGTAGATCTACTCCATTAACTGTCATGCCAATTTTAGGATAATTTAAGGGAACAATACCCGTCAAGTTCTAGATAGGACCTTACTATTGATATTGATTATTGATATTACTATTGATTATTGGGTTAACCATTGTTCTGATTTCTTTAGATATTTTAATCAGATTCATACTTTTGAAAGTCTACTTCAACAGGCAAGTCTTCTTCGATTTCTCCTTTATCCTTTTCCCCGTGCTGGATGTTATAAATTGTTCAAATGTGGCTAACTAATTAGTCTAAAAATTGTTGTTGATTCGCTGGAACTGTCATAAATTCATCAAAGATAATCTCGGAACCCGATGATGTTTTTGTAGTTCGTTTAATATTCTTTGTCGAGTCACTGTAGTCGTCAAATTCTACCGTCTAGATACTGAACGTATGTATCAAAAATAACGCTAAAGGTTTCTGCTCGATCCCACACAACGTTATGTAGTAGGTATCCTCTATCAATATCTTATGCATCTATAAATAATAAGGGATAAGGGGCTAATTCATACTCAAAATTTTTTTAATCTCATCCTTAAAACCTTCAGTGATACTCATGCGTTGAAATAATAATATAGGGTCTATATATAGCTACTTCTTCGTGAACTTTCACGGTGCTACTCGCAGCTAAAAGAGGAAGTCTTTTTCAGTATATATTACTTTTTAATTTTATATGTCACCTGTCATTCTAGGTATGGAAGGAATTCCAACTTCCCAGCCTAATATTAGGAGATTTCAATAGTTACAACCCAATTTGTGTCTCAACAAATTTTAATACTTAAAAAGTATAATAATCGAAGACTTGTTAACAACAGAAAACTTAAAGATTCTCAATGATGGACGACCAAACAGATTTAATGTACAGAATGGTACAACATCCATCGGTAATCGATCTATCAATATGTGACTCAAGTCTTTCAATCGCCTCAAGTCTTTCAATTGCACTTAACTGATGTCCTCTACCCTTTTTATATAGGATCGACCATTGCCCAATAAAAGTATCTGTATTTTCTGATAACATTATCTCCAACCAGCCCGAAAATGGAACCTGAAAAGCGCTAATTGGAATAAATACGCTGAAGCCATATAAATAAACATAGAATCACTAGACACCAGTTTTGACAACACTGATACAAATGAAACCCTACACATTTTTACTAATATTATTATATACGCGGCAGAAACACATATAGGAAAAACTAAAATATTAAGTAAACACAGACCTCTACCATTGTGGAACACAATCAAAATATGTCAAAACGCAATCAAGCAATATAAAGTATCAACAAAATGAAAAAATATAATAAGGCAACTAGCATCATTGAATACAAAAAACATAGAGCATATACTAGATATATAACAAAAACTGCTCGAAAAACCAACTGGAGGAAATTTGTCTCAAATATAAACAGTTCAACATCTTTATCTGCAGTCTGGCGCAATATTCGTAAAATATCAGGAAAAAACAAATTTCATCAAGTACCTTTTATTACTCATAATACTAATGTAATAACAAATCTTAATGAAATAACCAATGATTTTGCTACATATTTCGAAACAAACTCCAACAATAGCAACTATTCCGAAGAGTTTATACTACACAAAATCAACACAGAAAAACAATAGCTTGGTTGTGAAGATAAAGATAATAGTTCTATTAATATTCCTTTAACCTTAGATGAACTTAAGTTCACCCTTAATACTACTAAAAACTCAACTCCTGCACTTGATAATATACGTTTAATATTCTTGGAAAAAATGTCAGATAACGCTAAATGTGTTCTGAAAATTTTCAATAGAATATGGTTAAATAATGTCGTGCCAACTTCCTGGAGCAACTCAATAATTAAACCTATTCTCAAACCTAACACTGCACGAACTGAAATTTCCTCGTATAGACCCATCTATCTCACCAATGTAATCTGAAAAGTCATGGAAAAAATAGTTAACAAAAGATTGCTACGGATGTTAGAAGAAAATCACCTCCTGGTACACGAGCAAAGTGGATTTCGATAAAACCGAACCACTATTGATAACCTCTGAACTGTTTTTTATTAATCTAATTGTCTTTATTTATTATCAAAAGTTCAACATTTATAACACTTACACGTTAATTTTTTAAAGTCTTTATTTGTACAATATAACTAATTTATTTCACACTAACTAATAATAATTTATCTACATTACAATATGCGCGTTACATTTCAAAACTCGACGCGATATTATCTTCCGACAACTCCACACAATGAAAGTTCCGTTATATATACCAACAGCCGTTAGCATGGAATTTCTCGAAGCCCATGGATGTTGACCTGAATTGCCTCGAATGCACGGGAGCTCAGACTGGTTTTTATAGCGGCTCGGAGAAAATACTAGAACAGAAATGAGAATAAACAACATGTTTACAGGTTATTAATATGACTCATATTAATAACCTGTAACCAAAAGGGACGGTTTTCTCTGCGCACCAGTAACTATGCGGATTGCAACAGACTAACACCTGGACTTCGGTGTCTTTAAAGATCTCCTCCACTATATTTCGGATAACCCTTCAATCTAATTGGCAGCACTCGAACTTTGGCATAGCTAACTTTTACATGTCGGACTCTAGTACGTGCTCTCTCAATTGAAGTAAGGCTTCCCATACATCTCGGTAGGTAGGTTGGTCACGGGCAGTGTCTTTTGTTACCAGGTAGAAAAGGTAAGGTAATGCATCTTGGAGTTTCAAGGTTTTCCCGGGAGCTGTCACTTGGCATTGCAGTTCTACAACTCGACCAAACTTTCTTCGAAAGACGGATGCCAACCCTGGTGCGTCTTTGATACTGTTCGAGATGGTATGGGCCAGTGAGTAGTCATCGGGAAGAGCGAGTAGATCTTGCCTTTCTTCAGTGGTAACACCATGTCTTGCTTTACCGGTACTTCCATAGACACCCATGAATTCCTCAAACGTGAGGTCAGACACATCTTTGACTTGCTTTACTTTCACTTGTTCATCTACGTCGTGGTCACCTTCGAAAGACGCCAGCCGGTTATGGTGTACTATCATCGGCTTTCCCCTCGGAATCTTGCTTATTGGGTAGATGACATCGTTGATCTTCTCCATAATGAGGTATGGACCTTCCCAAAACTGCTGCAACTTGGGAGAACAACCTTTTCGCTTCTTGGGATTATAGAGCCGGACTTTGTCGTTCTTCTTAAAGCAATCCTTTTCGGCTTGTGTATCGTACCGTTTCTTCATTCGGTCGCTAGCGATCTGAACATGGGAACGGACCAACTTGTGTACATCATCCATTCTTCTTCGTAATTCGATCACATACTCTTCACCTGCTACATCTTCTCCAGGTCGACACCCAAACTCTAGATCACAAGGTAGTCGCATCTCGCGTCCGAATAGAACTCTGGCTGGTGTCTGGCCTGTTGATTCGTTAACAGCAGATCTGTAGGCCATTGTGAAGAACGGAAGTTATTGGTCCCAGTCTCGCTGATGATCGGACACCATCTTTGTCAAATACTTGCCAACTGTCCTATTCATCCGTTCTACCATACCATCCGATTGCGGATGATATGCTGTAGTTCCTGTTTTCTTCATGCCTAGTCTATCACATATTCCTTGGAATAGATCACTTTCGAACTTCCTGCCTTGATCACTGTGGATCTCCAAAGGCACTCCAAATCGACTGATTTATTCTTGGATCAACTTATCTGCAATGGTGGCGGCTCTCTGGTCTGGAAGTGCGTAAATCTCGACCCACTAGTAAAGTAATATATTACTACCAACATGTACTTGCCTTCATTTTCACTTTCTGGAAATGGCCCAGAAATGCCAAAGCTATTCTTTCAAACGGGCTTCCAACATTGTATTGTCTCATAGGAGCTCTCCTTTTTCGGTAAGGCCCGTTACTCGTAGCACACATAGTACATTTACACCAGTCTTTTACGTCGTCGTACGTAATGCCCTCCTGATGGACTGTCGTGTAACTGACGAAGTACTTCGGCTATTCTGCTCTTTGGGATCACCAACTGTCTTCTCTTCTCTGAACCGTCATCATTTTCCAGTACTCTTATGAGCAAGCTATCTTCCATGATAAATGAGTCCCACTGGGCCCAATACGTCTTAACTACTGAACATAGGTTTGATATTTCTTGCCAAGGTGATCGACAGTTTTCCTCTTTCCATTTTCGAATTTTCTGTATAACTGGATCTCTTCTGGAAAGAGAATTACCGTTTCTGTGGCTAACTCCGGCCCGGTGCTCAATCTTGAAATCGTATTCTTGGAGTCGTTCAATCTATCTGGCAATCTGACCCTCTGAATTCTTAAACTGCATCAACAACTTAAGGGCGGCATGGTCGGTTCGGATTAAAAACTTCCTTACATACAGGTATTGATATAAGTGCTCTACTGATTTCACTACTGCTAGAAGTTCTCTTCTCGTGACGCAATAATTCCGCTCAGGTTTTGAAAGAACTTTACTAAAATATCCAAGGACTCGTTCCTGTCCTCCTTGAATCTGAGATAGCACTCCTCCTATTACCACATTACTTGCATCTGTATCTAAGATGAACTCCCCTTCTGGCAGAGGATATCCTAAAAATTGGTGCTATGATTAAATGCTTTTTTAAAGTCTCAAAGGCATTTTGGCAGTCTGTATCCCAGCGGTAATTGCTTGCTTCCTCTGTAAGCCGCGTTAATGGCTTAGCGATATCTGCAAAATTCTTAATAAACCTCCGGTAGTAAGTACATAGTCCAAGAAAACTTCTCACTTGTTGTTTGTCCGTTGGTACTGGCCATTCCTTAATGGAATCAATTTTTCCTTTATCCACGGACACTCCTTCTTTACTAACTATATGACCCAGATAATTGACTTTACCTTGAAATAGCTGGCACTTCTTGGGGTTTAACATCAATTGCGCAGCTTTAAGTCGATTAAAAACGTTTTCTAAATTCTTCAGATAATCTTCAAATATCTCCCCCAAGACGATTATGTCATCTAGATAAACCAGGCATGTTTTCCAAGATAACCCTCTCCACACATTTTCCATAAGCCTCTCAAATGTCGCAGGAGCATTACAGAGTCCAAATTGCATAACGTTGAATTGCCACAATCCAGATCCTGTGATGAAGGCTGTCTTCTCTTTATATACTGGGTCCATTTCTACTTGCCAGTATCCAGACTTCAAATCCAAAGTAGAAAACAATTTACTTTCAGCCAACGTGTCCAATGTGTCGTCTATCCGAGGCAGAGGATAACTATCTTGGTAACGTTGTTCAGCAAACGGTAATCCACACAGAACCTCGTCGTTCCGTCTTTCTTCTTAACTAGGACCACCGGAGAGACCATGGGCTCGTAGAAAGTTCTATCACCCCGTCTTTCTTCATTTCCTGAACAATCGTATCAGTTTCCTCTCTTTTTGCCTGTGGTAGTCGTCGAGCTGTTTGAGGAATTGGCTTAGCATTACCAGTATCAATTTTATGCTGGCTATACGAAACAACGGTTGTTCTTTCCGTCTTTCCTCCTTTCAGTACGAAAATATCACGATACTGCCGAAGAAATTCCCTTAATTTCCTTTTCTCCATCTGATTTAGAGACTGTTCCGAAACTACAACCATTTGGTCGAATTTGTCGTTGGAATTATCAGATGTTGTCGCCTGACGTATTATGGATGTCACAGGTACACAAGTTCCTACTTTTGTCTCTGTCTTGATGGTCACTGGGTAGTTATTGACATTGATAAGTCTCAGAATAATTTCTTTAGCTGAAGTCACCAATTCCTTTACAATTATGATTCCACGGCCAACCTCGTCGTCATGGTTCCAAGGCTAGATCATAACAGGTGTCCCTTCATCTACAATGCCCTGTAGCCGCTCTACTATGATCGTTTCACTTCTCGTAGGCACGACTGTATCTTCTTTAATAGCTGCTTGCACAGTGTTGGCATCATGTGGATGGAGAAATACCTCCTCGTTACAAATTTTAATTACCTTATTCTTAAAATCCAATTGGAATCCGTGCATATTTATTACGTCCATTCCTAATATAACATCCTCTTCGATGTCAGCAACTATAACAGTATGGACGAACTTTTATGCTCCAATTCCTAATTGTACGTGGATTTCTCCATGAATGTTGGCATTTTCACCTGTAGCGGTCCGAAGTCGCAACCTCGTTGTTAACAGTTTCTTACGGCTGATTATAACTGTCGGGCGTATAATGGTTCTGATCGCTCCGGTATCCACCAACAACGTATGCTTTTTACCATTTATTTCTCCATCTACATATTATACACTATCTTCACGAAATTTCAAAGCTTTTATTATGAGAGGGTTTTGGAAAAGTTCCGGGTCGAAGCTGCCCCCCTAACGCCGACCCAGTCTAGTTTTGTCTTCGGTCATGGTCTTTTTTTTCTTGTGTGTAAGTAATACTTTTCATTATATTGACGAGCTGGTCAAGGTTATCTTCATCTCCTTTCTCTTTTAGAGTCCTAACTTTACTGTACCCGCCAGAGGCCTGCGTTGCTGACTCGTATTCGAGGGCGGCGGATAAGACATCAACCAGCGTCTTGTGACGGACTAATCGCAGTGTTCTCTGCATTTCATGATCACAAAGACCATCAATACCCGTTTGAACGGCCAACTTTTCCATTATGTCTTCGGGAGCTGTTGGATAAGCATATCGTACTAATCTGGCAATATCTACCTCATATTCTTGAAGAGCCTCATCTTTCTTTTGTCTTCGATTTTTGAGCCGCGACTGATATACATGCTCCAAATGTTCGTGGCCATATCGCATATTTAACCTCTTTTTAAGTTAACTTTGATAATATAAAAGGCAAATATCGAGCACAGTATTAATTTAATCTTGCCCAAGTACTTTCGATACCTAGATCATCTTCAGGGGCATTTCGTCAATTGCGGTCTATCCGATAAGAGTAAAATGTCATAAACATAAAATGGAACTATACAATACACTATACAAGGACGAACAAACACTTTAAAATTTTTGCAAATAGGCGAAGCTACATTGTTTATAGAAGCCGGAGACAGAATCGATTCTGTCCGAAATATCGCCACAAACTTTGTTCTCTAATGATACGATGTCGCCAGAAACTGTGTTCTCTAATGATGCGATGTCACCAGAAACTTTGGCTACTTTAGAAGAAACTTTCGAAATATCGCCAGAAACTTTGTTCTCTAATTTCGAAATCGACGAGATGACAGCATCTTCAAATATATAAGTTTCCGGATCCAAACCCTCTTCTTTTAAACCGTTCTTTAGTCGTTGAATTATATCAGCATTTTTCCCGGTAGAAGCCAATTCTCTTTACGCGAGATGTCTTCTTAAATCCGTAACTATGAGCTCATAAATCGTAGTAATTTTCACTATTTATTTACTATTCCACTTTTCTGACACCAATGAACTGTTTTTATTAATCTAATTTATTGTCTTTATTTAATATCAAAAGTTCTATATTTATAACACTTACAAGTTATTTTTTTAAAGTCTTTATTTGTACAATATAACTAATTTGTCATACTAATAATTTATCTACATTACAATACGCGCGTAACATTTAAAAACTCGACGCGATATTATATGCCGACTAATTCCACACAATGAAAGTTCCGTTATATATACCGACACTCGTTAGCATGGAATTTCTCGAAGCCCATGGATGTTGACCTGAATTGCCTCGAATGCATGGGAGCTTAGACTGGTTTTTATAGCGGCTCGGAGAAAATACTAGAACAGAAATAAGAATAAACAGCATGTTTAGAGGTTTTTAATATGACTCATATTTTACGTAACACCTCATTGATTTAGAGTCTGAAATTCTGGAATATATTGCAGTGTTCATAGATATTACCAAAGCATTTGATACGGCATGGCATTATGATATTATCAGAACATTACATACATGGGTTAATATTAATAACATTTAAAAGTTTCTTAAACAATGGAATTTTCAAGTAAAGCTGGATTTATAGTTTGACGCACTGTAGACGCAGACGCACTGGAAAAAGATCAACCGACTTTTGAGTTCTCTTATTTATAAATGAACGTAAACGCATGACGGGGCGTAAGCGAAACGCACTGTAACGGAAGAGTTGGTCAACTTTCATCTTTCACAGTGCGTTACTTGCGTCTGGCCAATCAAAAGGAAGGAATGTTGTGCTGTCAATCAAAGTGAACTGTCTGGCCCTCCCACCATTGTATAAAGTTGCTTATCAACATATTCGCTCCGTGGGTCTCCCTCTATTTTCAGTCACGTGACACGCTGTCAGATTTGTGAGGACGTTTTAGTATTGAGTTTTATGGGATTATTTTGTTAAACTTATATATTTTATTTTGTAGTGTTAATATCCGGATACATTTTTTAGAATTAATTAGTTATTTATTTATAGTGACATTTATAGTTCAACAAAAATATTTTTTGTCGTTAATAAAGATTTATTAACATAATCTGCGAAAGTGAGGTTATATATACATTATCAACATCCATGGTACAATGAATATATTCATTGTAAAATGCACAAAAGCGTCCTGATAAAATTTCAAGCAATCGCCACCATGAGCAGGTCAGTCGATTTTGCTTTGACACTTTGTTAACCCTCGGACCGAATTCGAATTTTGATTTTGTTGAATATTTGTTACAGTGGACGTTAAGAATTTATAAAATAATAATAATAAATAATAAAACCATATTATAGTATCATAGTCATTAGTCTAGAAACTGTTTTTATCCATGCGCAAAAATTCCACTCCGTCGATTTATAAATTGAAATAATATTTACAGTCCGTTTGTTATGTCTCCAGTGCGTCTACGTCTACAGTCCGACAAACTATAAATCAGCTTTAAGAGTTAACCACTGCACATCTTTAATGAGACATCAAGCAAATGGCACCCCTCAAGGGTCTGTAATAAGTGCAACACTATTTTTGCCATGAATAATATTATACCATCAAAATCTAGCTTGGTTCGTGGCAGATTATATGCAGATGATCTGGTGTTAATATCTTCGGAAAAAAATATATTGTCATTTCAACGTCACTTATAAACCGTACTTCAAGAACTCGAAAACTGGTCGAAGAAAACAAGATTTTAGTTTTCACTCAGCAAATCAAAGTGCTTATTATTTACAAAGAAACGTGATTACATTAAACCACAGCTACAATTATATAACCAAATCTTAAATTACGCAGACATTAGGTTTTTAGCAATGATCTTCGATACGAAACTATGGAAAAAACAAATATTGCAAATTAAAACTCTCTCTAATAAAAACTATGGAGCGGACTATAACTGCTTAATCCATGTTTATAAAACCCTAATAAGATCTAAAATAGATTACGGTTCCATAGTTTTGGAGTAAACATTTGTAATAATTTGTTGAATTATCTTAATATAACGTATTTTGTTTAAAATATAAATAATAAATACATAATGAAACAGCTTTATTCAATTTTAAAAAATATTATTTAAATTTTAAAAATACAGAAAACATAATATGAAGTTTCGTGCTAGTCTACAGTATTGCCGACTGTACAATTTTTTGCCAAGTACCAAAAATAAAAGTTTATTTAATTTATTTATGTCAAAATAAATTTATTCTAAAGTAAAATTGTGGTATATTCCCATTAAAAATAGTAAATTACCTTTTTTGTGACAAACAAATTTGCATAATGTAAATAAAGCTTTTCCCAGTTATAGTCGATAATTATTTATTATCAAAAATACAATAAATGGATCAATTATTAATATACTAATAAATTGTAATTGCTGTAGAAAAATAACTTATCCACTTTGTAAAGTCAAAAATACAGGTGGTCTCATTTAAAATTATTGACTTATTTTGTTTTTAATTTTAAAGACGGTGTACCTTTTGTAAACACTATATTTGTAAAGCCCACTTCGATGTAAATTGTTAGAAAAGCATTATTTACTTTCTGTGTGTACCCATTTTCAGCTGAATATATGTCTGCAATGTTTAAACTGTCTGTGTTTTTGATATAATCTAATTTATACAAAATTTGTCCAAAATTTTATAGAATCTAAAAACAGAATTGCACACATTTATAAAATTAAGAAAGTTTTGGTGAGACATTCAGGCAAAAACATATTTCGCTTTGTTTGTTAAGAACTTATCACATAAAGTTAAAAGCGAAGTGATGTTTATTTTCTGTCACCTAAATAAGATAGCACTACATAGCAAGAGTGCAAAGCTCTAGACAAGTGCGAAATGTTCCCTTCTTTGTCTCAGTACATCATCGGTTCTAGCAGCTCTAACTGATGAGTTCTCAACAAAGATGAAACGTGACATGTCATATTAAGAATAAAAACCAGACCAGAGAGAAAATACAGACAATTATTACAGAAATTTATTTACATATTTATGTTTGTGTGTGGGCATGTTAAGTATCTTGGTGTCTTGTAAGAGAACCATTGGTGTCTCTTGTAATCTGCTTTCAGTGTCCCGTCTTTAATAAAACAGAGATTTATACTTGTCTTTATTATGCTTATAAAATACAATGTCAGAAAACTTTTAGAAATAATAAATTCAATTTGGAGCAATCTTTGTACCAGACTTTATCACTCTATCAAAAATCATTTTTATTGTCCCATTTATAGACAGAAAACAAAAACCGATGCTAGAAATATATATATATATATATATATATATATATATATATATATATATATATATATATATATATAAATATATAATTTATTGTGTTGGAATATCGGGTATGCGGTCTGTTATTATTAAAAAAAACTCTTTTTTCTTTTAATCCTCTATATTTCGCTGATTTTTTGTCAGCTTCATCAGGAGACAAAGATTTAGAGTGGAAAGTATTTAAACAAGTTGTTGAACATAAGTTGTTCAGAACAGTACTGAACATATATATATATATATATATATATATATATATATATATATATATATATATACATATATATATATATATATATATATATATTTACGGCATAAAGTGAACTCCGCCCATGTTAAAATTCAGGTTCAAGTGAGCTCCGTGGTCAAGTGGACACCGATATACGGAGCTCACATGACCATTCCATAATATTGGCTCTGTCGATTCGTTAAGATGTATAGTTTCATAATTCTTAATAAAATTTTGGAGCTCATAAGTACCCCTGTATCATAAATGTATTTCGCTTAGTTCACGTGTATATATTATAGGGGTCGTTCAGATCTTTTTCACTGTATATTGGAACCATAGGAATATCGGTTTAGGTAAGCTCTGATAGTTTGGCAACTATGCACTTAGGCCAGCGTTCTTGATATATATATTTTATATATTTTAAACGGTTCATACGGACTCCTTTTCATACGCATTACAATATGTAATCTTCTTCTTCTTCTTGATGTGCCTATCCGTTATGAATGTTGGCGATCATATTGACAATATGTAATAGATATGTATAATACCAAATACCTGTTTTTGGTAGGTACCTGCTATTCTAAAAATAGCTTGATAAATACAAAAGGATTTCATTACCAAGTTGGACGTGTTTTTTCATATGCGAATATTTCCTAATGTATTTTGTTAACATGAATATGTCTTTATACGTTTTATTTAAGAATACGATTAATAAGAACTTTTAGTTAATCCATTGTTTTACGATATCTTGTATACAGCTTCTTTATTATTTTATTTCTGGTTTTATCTGTGTACTACATATAATTCTGGATAGGTTATCTTAAAATAAATATTTAAGTGCAAAAATAGATATTTTTATGTAAAAATTGGTAGTAGTGCACAAAAGAGGGAAGAATGCTTAATTTATATAAGAAGAATGTACCAGTTCACCAATATTACATACTTCTAAATGTTTTATCTGCTATTTAGGGGTAATATGTAATCAATAAACGTGGAGTTAGTGTCAAATTTGCAATAATCTTTGGTCAGTTTTTTCTCGATTTTAGTCATAAATTGAGCTGGTATTCGTTGAGTGGATGTTGCGATTCTAGACTTTGTATCTTTTAGTCTCTAGCAGTCTAGCTACTTATCTTCGGATATTAGGTGAATTGATAGCTACGATATTGTAGAGCTTATGTATGGATGTGTGTGTGTGTCTTAATAATCGCTGAATTTGGCTGTCTAATTTATAGCTAAATCTACGTGTTAAATATGTGTTGGTGTCATCCATACTTGCAAGGTATATTCGGTAGCAGAAGCATAGAGTGCAAGCGTCTACGTTTTAAGGATGAAAGGATGCTTCTCATTTTTAGCTGACAAGTTTGCAGAGATTATTTTTCTGGTCCTCAGTTTGCCTTTTAGTTTTAAACAATGTTCTATGAATGACAAAGTGTGATACAAACTATCTTCAAGGTATTTATAGCAAGTCCAGAGTTTAAAAATTTCATGACACTATTGGATGTTTAGATTTTTAAAAGCAATTCTGTTAGGGACATTAAAGCAGGACCTCTGACTTTTTCTGAGGTTTGGCTTAAAATTGATTCATAGTCTATTTTTATTGTGTTTAAAGTATGATTTAGATTTTTTCTATACTTCAGCAACAAAAGTTTTTGGTTGTGCAACAATATCGATGTATCGTCTACATAATAAAAGTCCTAGTATTTACTGGTATGGGTTGTGTAAATATTATACAGTGTAGGTACCATTACGCTACCCCAAAGGAGACCGTTCTTCTGCGTTTTCCATCTGTTATTTTTACCATTGAATGATAGGAAAAATCTTCTGTTGTGTAGGCATACCCGGACAATACAAGCCATTGTTGTATTTTTGATCCAAATTTTAGAATTAGTTTTGTGCTCAGATCTTTAGTCAGGAGCCGTAATATTGTTCATTAGGTATATACGTAGATAGCAGATCCAAGCTCAACACCGTTGAAAGATTCCCTTAGCTGACTGGTTTTGTCCCCTCTCATTTTAAGTTTTTCTTTTCTTGTTTGCCTATGTTTGGCCCTCAATGTGTTTCCTGCACTATAAATACGTCACATTTGTGTTAACCGCATATGTCTGATAAAGTTAAGTAAAGGAAAGTACCTATCTTTGTCTCTGGATATTCCCTTCTCTAATGTTTATAGACATAATTAGGATAGTTGGCATTAAAAAGGCCGATTTGGCCGATCTTTAAACCCTATAAAATATGGCTAATCTTATACTTTTCATTAAAAATTTTAATTTTACATACTGTTACTTTTAGACAATATTTCGATCAGATTTGTATAGTAAAAAATGTAGTTAATATACAGTCTCTTTGTGAAAAATAAATGAGTTTGTAATATCGGTCACAACTCATATATGGATAATAAGGAAATAAACGGTTAAAATAGGTGTACAAAATTTTAACTATATATATCGGCGCCATTGTTCAGGAGTTGGGTTTATCTCAGAGATCAAAGGTTACGTTACATGCATATTCCAGGTTCTATTTACGTATTTTCATTCCTAAAAAAGTATATTTATAATAAAGCCCTGAAGCTATCTTTAGATTCTATGAAAAGTAGAATCTATGGAAATTAAAAAGACATAATTCTGAATGGCCAACTTGAGACAAACAATTCTCCCGTCCTTAACTTATTCAGTTACAAACTATAACGTGTAAACGCATACATCTTTTATTGTTAGATAAAATGAATTTTTATCAAGTAACGGTCGGATCCATCACTTACTAAAAGAGTAGAAAATGACATGCTTATGCTTTAGAGTACGGCTACTTTAGTACAAGGTACCCTTTGCTTTTGCCAATTGCTTTCTCACTTTCTTAGCGATGGGCCTGGCTTTTTCTTATCATTAATGTTCTCGTTCGTTATAGTTATTCTAAGATATTCAGATTTCACTATATGCTCTACATTTGGTTTTATCTAATATAAATTTACAACTATGACGAAATTTTTATAATATTTTATGCATTGATAGTAAACTGGCGGAATACATAGCGGAAACAAGAGCAGATACGGAGAAAACACAAAGACTGCTAGAAACAACAGAAATGAAAGTCTTACGAAAAATAACAAACTAAACTCTAAGAGAAAGAGTAAGAAGTGAAGAAATACGAGCGAGATGTGGTTTAGAGGAAATAAACGCGTGGACCAAAAGAAAAAAGCGGAATGGAATCAACACTTCGAAAGAATGACAGAAAATATAATAGTACGAATAGCAAGAGACAAATCGCCAAATGGAAGGAGATCATTGGGACGACCGAGGAAAAGATGGTCAGACAACGTCAATTGAGGCTCAAAACCAAAGTAAAACAGGCATTAAGCCTATTTATAAAGAAGGAAGAAGAAGAAGAAGAAGATATTAAACTGGAGTAGAGCACTTGGTAGATAATATTTATTTGTTTTGAGTATACCTATTTTACAACATAGTACATAAAATAATAAATATTTGTGTGCTCAGTTTTTTGCTCTGAATTGAAGATTTTATCTCAAAATATGACAGAAAATATGACAAAAAATGTACTTTATACAAATATTATTATTTTCTGAGATACCGGTATAAATATAAATTTTGAATTTCGCAATGATTTTTTAAAATTATTTTCTTGTGACGTTATGTCAGTGTTTAAGAATAATGCTGGGAATAAGGTTAAATAGGTTTTTATATTTTATTTGACGTTTAAATATTTAAATCTGAGTTCATTTTTCGAAAAACTATAAACTTGTCACAACAAATTGCTATATAACAGTACGCGGCAATATTCTTATGCTGTGACAAAATCATCATATTTGCTTTACATTGCCGTTTTTCCTGCCGTATCATATTTTAGCATAGTCTTCTGATTCATTTTATAGATAAGCGGTAATGGATATCCACAATTTGTCTAATAATATTAAGTTTTAAAAACAGCTGTGCTTTTATGCTCATTCGTTTACCTTTTGTAAAGCCACCTGAGTTATGAATAACTACTTTATTATATATATTAGGGATTTATATAATCTTTTTGTATATACAATTTGTTTATTGATTTTACATTTTAGATAAAATTTCATAATTATAGTTCTCTTCCGTTTATTTTCTATAGTAATACATATACAAACCCAATTCGAAATGGAGAAAAACCAGCGAGTTCTAGATTGAACATAGACATTCGTCTCTCTTTCTCCCTATATGTTATATAAAGGTCATCGTCATCATATAGTCAGAACGCAACAAGGTTCTATTACCTTTTCTTCTTTTTGTCTCCTCATTAGTATTGAAAACTCAGCCACGTAAATGACGTTGTAAAAATTTATTTCCCTATTTCTGAAGTGCCTTTCCTGGGATAACTTTTGATTAACAATTGATTTGATAATCCCTAACAAATAAGTTGTTGATTGTAGGTAGGATAGCATTTGATTGAACAGGGATGTGTTGATAAGATGTAGGTAGTCTCATTATTCCTAAATCTGACCATATGTTACTTCCCTCCTTCATTCGTGGACGTCCTAAGGGCATTTTTTTTCTCGATCCTCCCAATTTAGCTTGACAATGCAGTTATTAGAGAGCCTTTGGATATAGCCAGCGCAAGCTTGGCGCAACTTTGGCGTTGAGATTTAGTTGCTTGTACGACGTTGCTCGGACTAGGAACTAGAAATGAGAGAGGAAAAAGGCTCATAGAATTCTGCCAAGAAAAGAATATGGTAATTGCCAATACTTGGTTTCAGCTTTCTAAAAGAAGACTATATACATGGACGTCTCCTTCACATACAGAAAACCACATTGTCAGAAACCAGATAGACTTTATACTCGTAAATAGCAGATATAAAAACTCTATAACCTCAGTTAAAACTTATCCTGGAGCAGATGTTAACTCAGACCACAATCCGCTAGTGGCTGACGTGAAAATAAAATTAAAAAGAATTGAACTCAGAAAACAACAACCAAAAATTAACGTAAGAATGCTACAAAACGAAGAAATAAAAAACGAAATAAAAAATAATGTGAATGTTAATATGCAAAAAACACTAACTGACAACAAACAAATTATGGATGTAAATAAAAAGTGGTGTAATATAAAAAACACATTACTGAAACCAGCTCAAGAAAGTTTAATAGAACATAAATCAGAGGCTAAAAAACACTGGATGACAGAAGAAATACTATTACTGATGGAAGAAAGAAGGAAATATAAAGGAAAAGATCTACAGAAGTATAAAGAAATACAACGAATAATTAAGGAAAAAATCAAAACAGCTAAGGAAATCTATTTGATGAAGCAATGTAAAGAGATAGAAGAACTAGAAACAAAATATGATATGAGAAATATGCACAAAAAAATTAGAGAAGTGACTGGAATGGGTCGAAATAGACAGCAAGGACACATAAAAGACAAAAAAGGAGTACTACTAGTAGATTTACCAGAGAAGTTAAAGCGATGGGAGGAGTACGTTAGAGAACTTTTCCAAGATGAAAGAGGTGAAATGCAGAAAATACAAGAATTAAATCCTTTAGAGATACAGAAGATCACGATAGATGAAATCAAATATGCTATCAAAAACTCTAAAGACAATAAGGCAGCTGGATTAGATGAAATACCAGTAGAACTCTTAAAACTAGTGGAAGAAGACAACTTGGAAGTATTGGCAGATTTATTCAACACAGTGTACGATACGGGAATATTACCACAGGAGTGGCTAAAGTCAGCATTTATAACCATCCCTAAAAAACAAGCAGCAAAAGACTGCTCTGATTATCGAACACTGAGCCTCATGAGTCATACTTTAAAAGTTCTGCTAAAAATAGTACATAAGAGAATATACGAAAGGCTAGAGGAGGATATTAGCGAGACGCAGTTCGGGTTCCGAAATGGAATGGGTACTCGAGAAGGACTATTTGCCATCAACATATTAATTCAGCGATGTCGGGATGTGAATGTTGATCTACACTTGTGCTTCGTTGACTACGAAAAAGCTTTCGATAAAGTAAGACATAAAAAACTAATATCAATACTTATGAACAAGCGCATTGACAGTAAAATCATAAATATAGTGCAAACATTATATTGGAACCAAAGTGCCATAGTTCAAATTGATGGGCAACACTCAGAAGAAATGAAGATCTGTAGAGGAGTTAGACAGGGATGTGTGTTATCACCACTTTTGTTTAACTTATATTCTGAAGAAATTTTCCAAAACACGCTCAATAATATCGAAGCGGGAGTCACCGTTAACGGAAAATTAATTAATAATTTAAGATATGCAGACGACACTATGATCATAGCAACGAGTATAGAGAATCTACAACATCTTATCGAAAGCTTGAGTATAAATAGTGCTGAGATGGGAATTACTATAAACGCCAAAAAAACGAAGTACATGCTGATTACAAAAAGGCCACAAAATATACATCACCTATTGACAATAAATGGTAACGTGATAGAACAAGTAGAAAAATATCAGTAGTTGGGAACTTTGATCAATGAAACCAATGATCATACTGTAGAAATAAACAGACGAATAGAGATTGCCAGATCAGCATTTATACGAATGAAGCCACTCCTAACGTGCAAAAATCTAAATTTGGAGATCAGACTACGTACCATTCGCTGTTATATATTTTCAATATTATTATATGGAGCTGAGACTTGGACATTAAAAAAATGTAATTTAAAAAGAATCGAGGC
>OU898285.1:1539420-1577430 GCA_918026665.1 Diabrotica balteata
GCAAAAGAAAAAAGGGCGAGAAGAGTCTGTCCAGGAGTATGTGTTAGCAATGCGAGAAATCGGAAGTAGAACAAACTTGGAAGCGGAAGTTATAATACAGTATATTATAGATGGTATTCCAGACGACGCAGCGAACAAAATTATTTTGTACGGAACTACAAACTTCGCGGAGTTCAAAGAGAAAATCAAGCTATACAATCAGATTAAAACAGCAGGAGGATACGCTAGTCAAGGAGCAAAGCCAAAAAGGGAATGGAAATATGAAGAGTATCGGAATAAAAAAACT
Source organism: Diabrotica balteata (assembly GCA_918026665.1). NCBI lineage: Eukaryota > Metazoa > Arthropoda > Insecta > Coleoptera > Chrysomelidae > Diabrotica > Diabrotica balteata. The sequence continues at coordinate 1,539,707 of OU898285.1, forward strand.
GAGAAGCCTAAAATAGAAAATAATAGAAGTGTCGTCTGCTACAACTGCGGAAAGAAAGGACACAAATCTCGGGAGTGTCCAGAGAAGGGTAAGGGGATAAAATGCTTTAACTGCAACGACTTTGGACATTTGTCAGCCAGATGTCCTAAACGCGCAAGTAAGTCGGATTCCGTAAATGTTATTGAATCAATTCCTAAAAATAGTGTGAGACTCGTTATTGATGGGGTTGAGACAATCGCACTATTTGACACGGGAAGTGACATAAGCGCATTACGGGAAGATGTTTATAATCAATATTTTTCGAAAATATCGTTAGACCGAGAAAGAATACCTCTTAAGGGTCTAGGCAATAATACGGTACGAACTATAGGCTCATTCACTCACGAGGGTATAATAAATAATGAAAATTGTCTTCTTAAATTATATATTGTCCCAACGCAGGCTTCAAATTTCAGGGCGATAATTGGTAGTGATATATTGACCCAGCTAGACGTAATTATAAATACGGACGGAGTCACGGTATTGAAAAAAGAAACTAGCAATTTTTTAATGGCGATCTCTTTAGATATCGATCGGGAAGATTTGGAGTTAGATCTCACACACATAGAGGAGGAGGAGAAACGAAAAACTATTAGAAAATTAGTACTAGGCTATCAGCCTAAAAAAATCAGGGACGTAAACATCGAGATGAACATTGTCCTAAAAAACGAGTAACCTATTTACCAAAGACCAAGGAGATTGGCACCACCGGAAAAGAAAATAGTTCGGGAGCAAGTCGAAGAATGGTTGGAACAGGGCATTATCCGCCCAAGTTCGTCGGATTTTTCCAGTCCTATCGTATTGGTGAAAAAAAGGGATGGACGGACTCGAATTTGTTGCGACTATAGAAAACTAAACCGAAATGTTATAAAAGATCGTTTCCCATTACCCATAATAGAAGACGTCCTCGATTGTTTACAGGGAGCGAAGATATTCAGTACCATAGATTTGAAGAATGGATTTTTCCATGTCCCTGTGGGAAAAAACAGTAATAAATATACATCCTTCGTAACCCCAGATGGACAATACGAATTTCTCAAATGTCCGTTCGGATTATGTAATAGCCCAGCCGTTTTCCAGAGATATATTGCCCATATTCTCCGACCTCTGACGACAAAGAATATCGTAATATTTTATATGGACGATAGTATAATCCCAAGCAGTAATGAAGAGGAAGGACTCGAAAGACTCCAAATAGTGCTTGAGTTAGCAAAAGATTATGGATTAGAAATTAAGATTAAGAAGTGTCAGTTTCTAAAGAAAAGAGTGAATTTTTTAGGATTCATAGTAGAAGACGGAAGCATACAACCCTCGGAGGAAAAAAGTTCAGCTATCAGGAGATATCCTGAACCAAAAACGTTGAAAGAAATCCAGTCGTTCCTGGGATTAACAGGATACTTTAGAAAATTCATATCTTCTTACGCATTGATAGCTAAGCTATTAAGTGACCTATTAAGGAAGGATCAGCCATTTATTTTTGACGAACCGCAGAAAGTTTCGTTCGGCAGGTTAAAGGAATTACTCTGTAGCGAACCGGTGTTACACATTTATCAACCAGGACTTGATTTAGAACTACATACCGACGCTAGCCGATATGGTTACGGTGCTTGTCTATTGCAACGAGCAAACACGGACCACCTTTTACATCCGATTTTTTATATGAGCAAGAAAACCACACCAGCCGAGGAAAAGTATTCCAGCTACGAGTTAGAAGTTCTTGCGATTATTCAAGCTATCAAGAAGTTTAGAATTTACCTGCTGGGCGCTAAATTCAAGATTGTTACGGATTGCCTTGCATTTCAAAAGACGATGGATAAAAGGGATTTAACTACTAGAGTGGCTAGATGGGCGTTACTTTTGGAAGAATATTCATACGAAATAGAGCATCGAAAAGGATGTCGAATGCCACACGGGGATGCCCTTAGTAGAAACCCAACGACGATGTTAATGCAAGAAACTCTTGTGGATGATGCGTTAGTTAAAAGGATCCGAAACGCGCAAAGAGGTGATGGACACTTAAACATAATCACCAAAATTCTAAAATTAGATCAAAACTACGACGATTATTTTTTAAAAAACGATATCTTGTACAGATACAAAGAGGGAAAGGAATTTAACGAAGCCAGAGAGAAGATCCGAGCAGGTGCCAGGACACAAATTAGTAAGGTACAAAGAGAGAACACCAGAACTTATAACCTTAGAAGGAAAAAAGCAAGGAAGTATTGCGCTGGAGACTTGGTGGCCATCAAACGTACACAATTGAGTCCCGGCCTTAAAATTGACAAAAAGTTTTTGGGGCCTTACGAAATAGTGAACGCTAAAGCTAATGAGCGTTATGATGTCGCTAAAGTGGGGACATTCGATGGTCCAATTAAAACCTCTACATGCGCAGAGTTCATGAAGCCATGGATTGATAACCACTCGGAATCCGAGGCGGATTCTGATCAGGACGGCCGAGTGTAGGAATTAGTTGCTTTAGTCTTAAGTTAGAACTTATCGTTACGCCACTGTTCGAGCGCTGGGAAACGGGTGTTCAAGCAAATGGTAGGGACTCGACGACGAGAGAGCGACGTGGTAAGATGTAGCAGAGAGAGCGGTTACAAAAGTACGGTATGTGCAGGTGCGGTATACAAAGTGACGAAATAAACGACGGTATGTGATATAACATACATTAACGACGGTATGTGCTATAACATACATTGACGACGGTATGGGCGAAATCAGAGATCATACACAACGACGCTATCGAGTAATAAACGACGTTAATAGTACGACGATAGACAAAAAATTTACAAATATAACGTGGCCAGCTCCAAAAACTGCCTCACCCTCAACTAAAGATCTCTGCCGATCTTGCAACCATATAAATAATTAGGATAATGTAAATTTTACTTCCCGTGTTTCAGACATACTGTAGAAAAACAAACATTTAATTTTATTTTTATTCAGGTTTGGGAGTCAATTACCTTATGAATAAACTAGAATCACAAACAAATAAACTTTAAAGAACGTACTCCAACTTTTACTTTGGCAAAACACAAGTGTAAATGATTTATATTAAACGTTTTATACCTTACAGATCAAATGACAAAATGATTTGTTTTCCCGAAGTTATCGTCCATCTTTAAAATTTTCAGCGCCCCCTGTCGGAATTGGCTATCGAGAATACTTTTGCCATACTTCCTATTTGCCCACACTCACAAAAAGGGGAATCAATGCAGGTAATTTTAAATAGATGATCTGGCGCCAAACAATGTCCTGTTCGTAACCTAATAATTGTTGTCAGGTGTCTATGGTCTACAAAGGCAAACTTATGAAACCATGGTTTGATACAGAATTCACTTTGACATTTTTGGTACCACTTTCCCTTTTGTTTAAACTGTTTAAGCCAATCAACTTTAAATTCATTTATTAGTGTTTGAGTAATAAATGAAAGATAATCCATTTTTATCAATTTTTATGTTAGCAGGATGTTTAGGGTTCTACCTATATTTGCCAATTGATCTGCCACAATATTCCCTTTTACTACTGAGTGGCCTGAGATCCAGGCTATAATAATAACAAGTCCTGCTTCATTTGCTTCAAGTATTAATCTTAAGTTAAATCTACAACGTGGTTATTTGTTCCCCAACAGGTACTTTGTAATTTTTGGATTGCACTTTTTGCATCAGAGAATATTATTGCTTTTTTAATATTTTTTTCTAAAGCAAACTTAATGGCAATAATTTGAGCAGTGCATATTTGTATATGCTCATGTAGTCTAGGTGCAAAGTTATAATTTATTGATGGAATGCGAACTCCATACCCTACTGCCCTTTAATTGGGTTCTAATGACCCATCTGTAAATATCCAAGTGAATTCTTCATAGATGGTTGAGAATTCATTGAGAAATTGTTGATTACTATATGTTTCTACTGTTTTATTTTTGGAGAATATTGTTTTCATTCTTTCTATTTGATATTTTAGCTCAATCTGGTAACAGAACTTAATACTATCTTTAAATAATTGTTTAAGATCTTTATCAAATTTACTTTTAATGTAAATAACATATGGTGTCTCTTTTAATTTCCACATTCTTATCTGATTATTGATTTTGAACTCTAGCTCAGACAATATTTCATTCAATGGGTTTTCTATATCAGCGGAGATTTTAAGATAAAATTTAGCAAACAGGATTTTTCGTCTGATTTCTAATGATGTTTCTCCACTCTCAGCTAATAAGGCATTAGTAGGAGTAGATCTCATACAACCAGTGATAATCCTCAAAGCTTTAAATTGGAGTTTGTCTAATGTTACGAAGTTGGCTTTACTGCAGGGTTTTAGTACTGTACATGAGTAATCAAGGTGTGATCTTATAATAACTTTATAAATTAACAGAAGTGAAATAGGATTCATTCCTTTTTCAGCTTTCGTTTCAATATTTTTAATGTTTTCTGTCCAGTTTAAAGAATTATTAAAAACTAAACCTAAATATTTAATAGAGTTTTTGATAGGTATGATCTGTCCATCTATTGTTAAAGGTATGTCATTTATTGTGCTCCTCATATTACTAAATATCATTGCTGATGTTTTATCTATTGATAAAGGAAGCTTATTTTCAGTTAGCCAAATAATAATGTCTCTAAGGCAACTATTAGCAATTCTAATAAGATCATTTATGTTTAGGTTACGCTAGGTTATCAGCGTATTGTATTAACTTGAATTCGGCTGGTATAATATCATGTAATGATTTAGTGTACACATTAAATAAAAGTGGGCTCAGAGGGCTATTATTCAAAAATTCAAATATTAAATTATTATATGCACTAGGAATATTTAATTCCTTCATTTTTTTATATAGCAGATATATATCAACATTATCATATGCAGCTTTTAGATCAAGAAAAACAGTTAATACCACCTTCTTATCAGTAAATGCATAGTAATGCATAGCATTAAAGTACTATAAACCATTAGTAATATTAATTCATTGTGTTTAATACATTTATTTAAACATACTTTTTAACAAACTATGCAAGAATCCCCAATCTCCAAAACCCCTATTCTAACTTCTAACAACCATGTTGACAAGTAGTGACAACTGACGAGTCTCTCTACATTGTGCCTAGAGCCCCGTGACCGTAATCATAACCTACTGATATGACATCTTTCCCCTTACATTTGATAATCCTTAAAACGCACTGGAGCCCTTTTAAGTCTAGCGCTAGTTCTATTTTCAGCATTCATTTGGGAGGTTGAAGGTTCCTCTACTCCACAACTCTGATTCCCAGATGAGGAGTTTAATGATCTATCATTATGTGCAAAATCAGTATTCTTCTTAATTTCCGCTTTAACCAGGGAAGGCCTTAAGTGATAACTGTTTCGCCTGATCAGTTCCCCATTTTCTTTCTGCACTAAATAAGATCTGGGTGCCTCATCTACTTTTTCCAGAACTTTACCTGGTCTCCATTCTCTACCCTCTCTGACACCTACATTCTCTCCTGGCACTATTTCTCTTCTTACCTTGGTGTTTCTATCATAATAATTTTTATATTCGTTTCTTTTTGCCTCTAGTTTCTCCCACTCATCCTTTAGATTTATGTCTTTGTGCTTTTTATTTGATGGTAGCTTCGATCTAAGAACCCTGTTAGTTGCTAATTGGGCCGGTGTTTTATCTGTTCCATTTATTGGAGTATTGCGATACTCCAGGAGTGCCATATCTAAGTCGTCACACTTTCTAAGCATGTTTTTTTGCAATTTGAACGGCTCGTTCTGCCTGCCCATTAGACCGTGGATAGCGGGGACTGGACGTTACAAACCGAAAATCCCAGTCTTTAGCAAATTGCTGACAATGCCACGAATTATAAGGCATGTTATCTGATATGACTTCGTAAGGTATTCCGTGTGTTGAAAAAATTTTCTTTAACTCCTTGATGACCACTTGAGAAGTTTTTGAATTAATTTTCACTATATCGAGCCATTTAGAAAAATAATCGATCAGAACTAGATATGACTGTCCACCATAATCTAATATATCACTTTCTACCTTTTCAAAAGGTGCTTGAGGCAACTCCCTAAGTAATAGTGGTTCTTTAGCATTGTGACTTTTAAATATCTCACACTTGCTACAATTTCTTACCCAGTCTTCTATACTTTTGTTCATTTGTGGCCAATGTAATATCTGTCTTAGTCTCTGTTGGGTTTTCTAAATGCCAAAATGACTAGAATGCAATAATCTTAGCATGCTCTCTCTCAATATTTTTGGGACTAAAACTCTGTCTTTGTAAAATATTAGTCCGTCAAGTAAATATCGTTCATTTCTTATATAATAATAATAATACCTAATTGAATCGCTTACTCTTGTCAGGGTTTTGGGCCACCCTTGTATACAATATTTATTTACTAGTTTCAGATCCTCATCAGCATCCACTTCAGTCTTAAATTGCTCTCTCTTCTCATCAGTCATGTCAATAGTATGAACTATTTCTGTAATAAATTTATCATCATCCACATCATCTTTTATAAAATTCCTCGATAATAAATCTGCCACATGCATGAACTTGCCTGGCTTAAATTTTACCTCTATGTCATATTTAGATAATCTTACCCTAATCCTTTGTAAGCTCGGCGACATTATGTCCGCAATGCCTTTATGCATTAATGCCTCCAAAGGCTTATGGTCAGAATCAATTTGCACTTTTCTTCCATAGATAAAATAGTGAAATTAATTGCATGCATATAGGATTGCCAAGAACTCCTTTTCAATTTGACTCTGCTGTCGTTAGTGCCCTAGATGCAAATGCTACTGGTCTGTTATTCTGTAAGAGACAGCACCGCAAGCCATTACTACTACTGTCAGTCTGTATTACAGTTGGTAACTTCTCATTGAAATTGACACTACTTGACATAATTACTTCTTTTATTTTATTTAGTGCATTAGAATGTCTATCTGTCCATACCCATGCATTCCTTTTTTTTTAAGAGTTCTCTTAAGGGCGTAGAAATCTCTGACAAGTTTGGAATGAATGCCCTTAAATAATTTACCATTCCCAAAATTTGTTGTAATTCCTTTTTATTTTCCGGATCCTTAAATCTTCTTATCGCTTCTACTTTCTCGTTGTCAGCTCTCATCCCATCTTTATCAAAGATATGACCCAAGTATCTAACACTTTCAACGCAATATTGTATTTTGTTTGGGTTAAATTTCACATTTAGTTCTCTAGCCCTATCTAACACCTTATTTAGTGTATTATTATGCTCTTTTATTGACTCACCACAAATTAATAGATCATCGAAGTAGACTATACAACCTGGAATATCTGCAAAATTTCAGAATTTAATTTCTGGAAGTATTAAGGTGCTATGTTAAGACCAAATGGCAGGCGAAAAAATTTATATGTGCCAAAAGCACATAAATTACTGGATTGCTCATCCAGTTCTACTTGGTAAAAACCCTCCTTAAAATCTAGAACTGTAAAAAATGACTTACCCTGTAACATTGAACGAACCTCATCAACAGTAGGTATTACAAAATTCCCGTTCCAATGCCTTGTTCAGGTCACGAGGATCTAGGCAGATACGTAATGATTTATCAGTTTTCTCAACAATTACCAGGTTACTAAGCCACTGCGTAGGACCATCAACCTTTGCTATGATTCCTCACTTTTCAAGACGATTAGTTGATTCTTAAGTTTAGGCTTGATTGTAAGTGGGACTCTACGAGGTGGCCTAGCACGAGCACTGCATTTTCTTTAAGCTTTAAACTACATTTTTTCTGAAATTTACCTAAACCTAAAAAACATCTTTATTCATTTCTACAAATTTTTCTTTAGAATGCAGTGTTATGTTAATAATTTTATTAATTAAATCAAGCTCTATGGTGGAACATAAACCCAAGATAGGTGTTGATCTTTCCTTTACAACAACAAAATCTAATAAATGATCAATATTTTTATATTTACAGACAAGTTTTATTATACCCAAAGGAATGATCTTAAAACCACCATATGTCTCAAGTATGACCTTAGTTTCTTTGAATTCATTAATTTTGCAAACTTTTTCAACAAAAACCTTGGGTAAAATGTTAACCTGTGCCCTGTATCTATTTTATAAGGTATATCAATGTTATTAATTTTTAAATTTCCATCCAGTCTTTATTATTTTTATTCTTAATTTCATTAACAGTGATTGATGAAATCATGAAATCGTCTACTTCATTATTTTCACTTTCTTCCACTTGTACCTCTCTTACTAACCTACCATGATAACACACTTTATCAAAATGCCCATATTTACCACACTTTCTACACTTTTTTCCACATGCTGGGCACCTCCTTGGTACATGGACACTCCCACAGTTCCTGCAGTTAAATTCACCTCTAGAAGAACTTGCACCTCTGACTGTTTGGACTGAATTATGCCCCTGCTTGACTTTATTTCCAATTGATTCAATTTTCACCTTTTCTAAGATGTTCTGAACTTCTTTTATTTGAGCTTGGGATACTTCATGCATTTTACATATTTCAATAGCTTTAGTCAGATCTAAATTAATTGTTTTTAACATGCCTTGTTGTGCATCCTTACTATTGGTGCCTAATACTATTCTATCTCTTATCATTGAAAATGCTTCAACACCAAACTCACAATTACTTACTTTATTTTTTAAATCGGTTAAAAAGTGGTCAAAAGGCTATCCTTCTTCTTGACTGCGCTTATAAAACAAATATCTTTCATAAACCACGTTTTTTCTAGGAGTGACATAAGACTCCAATCTTCCAATACATCTGCTAGCTTTCCTTGTTGGACCTCTGTTAATTCCAAGCTGTTATAAATCTCAATGCCTTCTTCTCCAATTAAATTGAGTAGAATTGCTACCTTAACTTCATCACTTTTACCACTTTTCCCTGATGCCATCAGATATATTTCAAAACTTTGCTTAAATCGTTTTAAAATTTTCGGCCACATTGCCTTCAAATGATAATGGATTTGGTAACCTTGCTTCCATGATTTTCGTTTAATTTCCACACAGTTTCTGAACATATGGTTCAGAAACCGGGACTTTAACAAAAAGCAATGAAAACATGTTAAGATGTTTCGAAAGAAAAATACTGAGGCGAATCTATGGAGCGGTAAATGAAAATGGTGTCTGGAGAAGACGATACAATTTCGAACTCTATAGAATATACCAGGAACCAGATATCGTTAAAACACATTAAGATATGACGTCTGAGGTGGGTAGGCCATGAGATGGAGCAAACCGACCCAGCTAGAAAAACGCTCCTTGATAGACCTATTGGTCAAAGAAAAAGAGGATGACCCAGAACAAGATTCCTAGATAACATAGACCAAGATATGAGAAATATGGAAATACGTGCTTGGCGGAGGAAGGCGATGGATAGGGACGACTGGAAGAGAATTCTTGGGGAGGCTAGGACCCACACAGGGTTGTAAAGCCAAAATGATGATGAACCTTGCTTCCATGATTTTCGTTTAATTTCCACTAGACTGCGCCAAGTAATATTATTTCATTGTGTTTAATACATTTATTTAAACATACTTTTTAACAAACTATGCAAGAATCCCCAATCTCCAACCAAAACCCGTATTCTAACTTTTAACAACCATGTTGACAAGTAGTGACAACTGACGAGTCTCTCTACATTTTGCCTAGAGCCCCGTGACCGTAATCATGTTCTCGGACGCGACTAGTTCACGTTCGAGACTCATCGCCCCGCCCCTTATTTTTCCCGTTGGCCCCTCCCTGACCTGGAAATCCCTAATCGCTACTTCAGAAAGTATAAAAATAGGCGATTTTCAGGTCAATCAGTTCAGTCCCTCACGGGCTCTCCGAGAGCTTAGTGCTCTCGGGGCTCTGCTTTCTTTTTAGATTTTCCCATACTCTGTGGCTGAGTATTATTATTCAACTGAATATTTGGTGATTTTATTTCGACAACCTTAATATCTTTGTCATGTAAGAAATATCTTGCCTTTGTCAAGGCAAGCCACCGAAGACTACAACCTGATGTATTATTTTCGACGTATTGTCATGTAAGAAAATATCTCGTCTTTCTCAAGACCTCACCTCGACCTCACGATGTTTCTGAAGCCCTCTACAGAGCACACGGTGGTACAGAAGGTGATTTAGACCCTTATTATTTACCTCGAGGTGACAATCATAACCTACTGATATGACACCATTCTATTCTATTCTTAATTATATTTTCCAGTACCTTACCTACACATGAAGTTAGGGCAATTGGTCTATAGCTCTCTGGATTATCTGGGCATTTAGTAGGTTTCAAAAAAGGAAACATTAATGTTTGTTTCCATTCAAAAGAATTTTACTCATTTCTATATCATTAAAAATTTTAATAAGATGAAAATGTGCTATTGGGGGTAAATTTGTAATCATAGAATATGATACATTATCTAACCCTGTTGCTTTATCTTTTTTGGAGTATATAATATTTTTATACTCATTAAATGTAATGGATTGAACACTTTCATTATTATCGTTTACCAAGGTAAAGTAGGGATTTACATTACAAGAGGTTAAGCTGTTTAGAATATTTATACAAATTTCTTTATTGGGAGAAATTGTATTTCTATTGCCAAAATATGTTTTAAATTTTTTAACTGTATTCCAGATTTTGCTGATTGCTGTATCTCGATTAAGGGTTCCATGCTCTAAAACTCATCCTTTTCTTAATTTGAAGTTACCTTTTCACAAAAGCCTTTACTTTATTTACAATTTATGTAGTTTTCTAACGTCTGATTTCCAATGTAATTCTTAATCGATTATCTTCTTTTTAATATCAATTGCTCACATTCATCGTCTAACCGTGGTACACTCTTACCGTTGGGCTTGTACTTATCATCATCTTTGGCTCGACAATCCTCTGTGGATCTTGGCCTGCTCTAAGATTCGTCGCCATTCTATTCGTTTTCTGGCAACATTGTTGCCATTTCTGATTTTTAATATACGTAAGTCGGTTTCAACTCCATCTAACCACCTCATTCGCGGTCGGCCTTTGCTTCTTCTTCCTACAGGTGTTCCTGTGGTTAGCTTTTTAGCAATCGCATTCGTATTATGTGTCCAGCCCATCCAAGTCGCTGTGTTTTAATGAACGATACGATATCTGGCTCATCAAAGAGCTGATACAATTCAAAATTATATCTTCTGCGCCACTGCCCTTGGTTTCTTGGTAGTAGTAGAAGGTTCTTGATTCGAAATGGGCTTTGGATTTTGTTGAGAGATAAGTTGGTCCAGTTTGCGTTTCTGGGTTTGGGTTTTGTTGTCAGAAATGTGTTGGGCTTTTTGGTGAGAAAGACGACCGAAAGTGTCCCATAATAATGGATGGATATTAAAAGAGTGGATGTCATTGTAAATGAGAAGTTGGGAATTTGTTGTATCTAAGTTGCGTCAGGTGGAATGAATTGAATTTCGAAGAAGCGAAAAACCAGTTGCTCTAAGAATTTTGGAAATTGATGAAGATTTAGTGTGATGTTTAACTTGAAGAGATTATGGAATGACTTGATGGTCAAGACACGATTTAAGAAAAGCAAGGTAACAGAGAAAACGGTATTTGCGTGTTAGAAGATTAGAAAAAGATTTAGTAAGAATGAAAAATTCTTCCCCATAGAGGCGAATAAAGTATTCGGATAAATTTCCGCGGTCAGATGAATGAAAATTACTTAGTTTTCGGGAAGAACCGCGTTGAGAATTTATTACTCGACGTTTCGGCTCCCATTTTGGAGCCATTATCAAGATGTGATGAGATTGGACAACTTGGAATGAGTAGTGAAGACGGTTTTGATGTTTAGAGGAAGAAGAATTCTACTGATCTTGTCAGTGACACCTTTAATATGAGGTTGAAAGATTTTGGGTTGATCCGGCGGCAAGGTTTCTTTTTTGGATGGAATGGGGGTTAGAAGTTTTTGAATGCTCTTATTGATTTGGGTTTTGTGGTAGCCATTTTGTAAGAGTGTTTGCCTTATTGAATTGATTGCGGATGTACCTATGATTGTTGTCGCTTAGTCTTATGGACATAGTCCCTTATGGACATGTCGCTTAGTCTTAAATAACTGGGACATATTACACGTGGGAATAAATATCAACTGTTACAACTAATTATGCAAGGAAAGATTGAAGGTAGGCGCAGCATAGGTAGGAGAAGAATGTCATGGTTGAGAAACCTCAGGGAGTGGTTTGCTTGCACTTCCTACAATTGTTCCGAGCGGCAGCCTCCAGGGTCAAAATTGCCATGATGATAGCCAACCTTCGTAGCGGAGATGGCACGTGAAGAAAAAGAAGAAGTCTTATAGAACGAGAAATGAGAGTGTTGACAACTGAATTGAGTTGGGCGGGGTGGTGATGTGACTGGGCATTAAGATATTGGTTTGTATGAGTGGGTTTTCGGTACACGGAATACGAAAAACTGTGAGGTAAGTTTTTCTGAATAAGGACATCAAGGAATGGCAAAGACGCTTCAGACTCAACTTCCATCGTATATTGAATACTAGGATGTATTCATATCTTATCTAAAATGAGAACAGTGAAATGTAAGTACATGATACTTAAAATAAAAATATTTGTACACTGATATGCCGCCAAAAACATGTGACGCAAGGACTGTTGTACTTATATCTATAAATAGGAAAAATATTTTGATAAAACAGGAAGGGTACAATCATTTCTCATTTAGCTCATAAATTTTAATTACAATAACTATTTAGTAGTAACAATAATATACACGATTATTAAAATTAAACCTCTAAAATTTTTTTAGATAATTTGAGTATATATTGTGGCAAACGGGACATTTCATTCTTGAAAAAGAAGCTGTGTACTATCTATCGTATAGATGTTTTAACTCTTTCATCATATGTTGCAAGGACAGAAGATCGACCGCCAATATTTTTAGGATATCTTACTGTTCCAGTCGGCTTATATTCCTTAATTGTACTGTAAATAGTTGAATTGGCAACACTAAAATTAGTACATTACCTTAGTAAGTCTTGATTTTAACAATAACTATTATTCTGCAAAACTAACCGGTTGCCTGTTGTATTTTTATTCCCATCGCTGTTATTTTCATTCTAGGATTATCAATTTTTATTTGTTTTTACATGTTTATAACGATTGTTTTTCATTTGATGATAAATAAGGATAATTACCACTTAGTACTTGGCATTGAATCCATATTGTTTTCATAATACTAATACGTCGCTAAATAATTCTGAAAAATACTGTTTTTTTTTATATAAATGCAAAGGCAAAATCTGAAAATTAAAGGAATAACGCAGAAAAATACAAAAATCGTCGATATAAATTTGAATTTTAAAATTTCATTTTACAATTACATTACCAATTACAAAAAAGCATTATGGCGCGATAAATTTGAATTACTCCTCCTGGTTACATACAAAAACAAACCATAGGTGTAATTTTATCTATGGTCTAGTCAGAGATATGTAAGAGAGGGGATATGACACAAACGATATTTCTGTATTTACTAAATAGGATCACTTAATTTGACACTATGTACAGTCCAATATGGCGACGGGTAGGTCCGGAGTTAAATTAATTTAAGCTATATTTACGATACCCTTATATGTAGTGTGGACTGTGGACTTAGTGCGATAACTTACATTTGACAGAATGTATAATCAAAGACCATTTACACCAATAGACGTTTCACGCAGATGACCAAGGTCAAATATAAAATTGTATTACCGATATCCATCGATAGATGTCGCGATAATGAAGTATTTTCAGAGAACAGTAACAATCACGGTAACAATTGTTCTATGGTATCTGTTTGATGACAGAGTCGAAATGTTTGTTAGTGTTCTATGACTTATGTTTATGTTACCCGGTTTAACAGTTTACGTTTGTTTACGTTCTCCATTTTATATTGTTTTTTAATCTAATTTGGTGTTTATTCTTCCTTATATCCGTATTATTCTTATTTATAGTTTGTATTTTTAGTGTTAATTAGTTATTTAGTGTGTTAATTAGTTGTTTAGTGTGTATATTTGAGACTATTATTTAACCAATTATTTTTATTGTCGATCAACTTGTTGGTGGTAAGTTAATAAGACGATTGGTTCTTGGATTGTATTTATCCTAATTAAAAATCTACTATAGTATTAAAATTTTTGTTTATTTTTCCCCCTTTAAAAAAAGATAATTTCATCCCTGTGCCTTTTATTATAGTTTTGATAACTGTTTAGTAGACAGGCTCCTATCCGATTTTTATGAAATTTGGCATATTTACATATTTTGGGTTATAAATCACGAATATTTTTTATGGGAAATATATAGTTTTTGAGTCAGTCTTTTTTCGGGCTCTATTATCTATCTCTCACTTTAACGGCGTCAGGTATTATTTGTTTCAACACATTATATATATATTTATATATATATTTATATATATATTATATATATATATATATATACTTTCTTCTTTTAATTCTTCATACTACTTTATAAAAAATGGTTATAAGTCTTTTATTCTTTTTTATTTCAATAAAACTTCTGAACTTCACAATGTTGTTTGTGACATTGCATTTAAAAATTAGCATGGCTTTCGTCAACAAACATTGCCGTTTTAATACACTATCTCTAAATTAATTAAATATAAAAATAAAATAAACCATCTATAAGTTTTTGTAAGGCAGTCCTTAAAAGAAGGAAGTATGTTATACACAGCGTGTTTAAAGAAGCACTTGACGCAATTAAAGTGAAAGATACTACGAAAATACACTAACTCAAAAACTATCCATTTCCCCCAAAAATGTTTTATATTTATGTTCGTGATCTGCAGCTAAAAATACGCAAATATACCAAATTTCATGAAAATCGGAGATCATCTACTAAATCTGTATAAAAGTTTTAAATTTCCCGCTTTATTTACAATTTAAATTTCGCGGTTTAATATTTGAAATTCCCGTTTAGAATTTCGTTTAAATTCCCCGCCATTAGAAATAGTTCAGATATCCATCCCCAGGTGGCGCAAAATTTGGATAGAACTAAAGCATTGTCGTGAACCGTCTATGGAGTAGATGGTCTTTGATGTATATAATCCAACATGGCGGAAGTAAACCCATCTACTTAACCGTATGTCATATCCTCTCTTACATATTTCTATGTCTAGTGAATTTATACTCGGTTCGCTATTCTCAGTCCGAACTGTTTAGTGAATTTAGTAATTATTTTTTTTACGAAGTTAGTTACTTTTGACAGACTAAAAATGTCTGGAAATTACTATACAACCAAGCACACGTACTTATAGCCAATATTAATAGTAAACAAACTAAATAGTAAATAAAATAGAACTTTGCGAATTAGACAATTAATATTTATTTATCTGCACCGTATAATAAATAGTTATGTTAAATTATAACAACTAAAATATATTTTTTAAATATATACTACCCAAAATTTGATGGGTTTAGTATACACTTCCACTATTTAGAATAATTCTTCTTTTTTCAAAGAAAGAAGTCTGCAATAGTAGTATACTTGAGCTATTAATACTGAGAAATAGTTTTTGCTGTGTTAACCCAGATATTACTACCGTCCTTTTAAAAGGCAGTGTAAATTATGCGTAATTTAGGTTAGTACAGCTACCAACTGATAGATGGCTCTAGATGGAGTGTTTTCAAGAGCCAGCAATCGACAAGTTTTAACGATTTTAGTGCGCGCACATGCTGTAATTGTGAGGTTATCTGTGTAAATTGCCAGGTTTTGGACTACAAAATGGATGCTTATAATTGGAGGTAAGTCTAGAATTAAAAAACTGTTATTTCACGGCATTGGCATGTGGATTATTGTATAATAGGGACTTATGTACGTATATTCTTGGCTCGAATAGTTGTCACGTTGTTTCAAAGGCTCGCCGCTTGGGATTTCATTTTGTTCTTTTAAAAGGACGGTAGTAATTAGTACTACCAACGTGCGTATTGTTTCAGGAGGCCTCTCAAATTGCATGAGCTATTAGAAGAGCTTGATTCTGATGAAATCCCAGTCCCTCCAGATGGTTTGATCATATTTCCCCCAGAAAATGCCAATGATGATGTCACCGATTGCGACTCCGGCGATGAAGAACTAACTACAATAAATAATTTACCGGGTAGTCAGATGAGAAACGATGTAGAACTTGTTTTTGACAACGCGACTGAATTACCACAAGATTCTGTGAATTCCAGCCTACCAGAAGAAGATTCGGATGATGACAATATACCATTGGCTTTGTTTCTTTCCAAGGAAAAGCTGCCCCATCAATTAGAGAAGAGAATATCTGCACACTGGATTCAAGGAGACTTGTATCAACACCCTGATTGTACTTACTGGAAAACTCAATTTGGACCGAAAATGACTCAGTCGCCGATGGAAATTTTCAATTTGTTTTTTTGATGATGAAGTCATCAATTTGGTTACCGAATACACTAACATCTACGCAGGACAAAGAAATCTTTTGAACGACATTACTCAAAATGAGATTCGATGTTTTATAGGCGTTCTTGTATTGAGTGGTTATGTGGTTGTGCCGAAAAGGTACATGTACTGGGAAAATCGTGACGATTCGCACAACGCAATGGTGGTAGCTGCTATATCTAGGGATAGATTTTCCCACATAATGAAAGTTTTGCATGTTTGCAATAACTTGTCATTAGATAAATTTGATAGATTTGCCAAGATGCGACCCCTGTTCGACGTAATAAACAAAAAATTTATACAATTTTCCCCTTTAGAACAACATCACAGCATAGATGAGGCAATGGTTCCGTATTTTGGTCGCCATCCCACAAAACAATTCATCAGGGGAAAACCAATCCGTTGGGGGTACAAAATGTGGGTAGGAGCCCTTCGTCTGGGATACATAGTTTGGTTTTCTCCTTACCAAGGTAATTCCACTACAATACCTGAACAATATAAAGTCCTTGGATTGGGTGCATCAGTAGTTCTATCCTATGCAGACAGATTGAATGAAGTATGGCCTCAAAGGCGATTCCATCTTATTTTTGATAATTATTTTACTTCTATTCATTTACTGCATGAGCTAAAACAAAGAGGCATATTTGGTACAGGCACTGTAAGGGAAAATCGCACCATGAAATGCCCTTTACCCTGTTCATCTATTATGAAAAAAACTGAACGTGGTAAATACGAGTATCGTCTTGATAAAAATACAGAATAGTGGTTTGCCGCTGGCATGATAATAATATCGTTTCTATTGCTTCCAATTTTGTACCAGTAATGCCTTGCTTCTCTGTAAAGAGATTTTCACAAGCAGAGAAAAAACATATTCAAGTTCCTCAACCAAATATTGTTAGAATATACAATAACTTCATGGGTGGCGTTGATCGCAGTGACCAGAACATCAGTTTATATCGAGTGTCCATAAGAGGAAAGAAATGGTATTTTCCCCTTTTTGCTCATTGCGTTGATATGGCTATTTAAAATGCGTGGCAGATTCACAAAACTCAAGACGGTAAACTGGATCAACTTGAATTTAGAAGATCTATTGCAACTAATATTTTGGAAACTTTTAAAAAAGAAACAAAACGCGGACCTTCTAAGCGGAATTCGAATTCGGTAGCCAATTCAAGATATGACGGTATTAACCACTTGGTTCTTTATCAAGAAAAGCAATCGCGATGTGGATATTGTCACAAAAAAGTCCAGTTTTTGTGTGAAAAGTGCAAAATACCTTAGAAATAGATACAGGCTGGCCTATGATTTTTAAGTGGGAGATATCCCTTCTTTTTTGGTGAAAGTTTGGTAAAATTTTAGAGGAACCAGAGAACTTCTGAGCGGGCACTCGTTGAGTTAAGACTTACTTCTCGTGGGGCGGTCTCTGAGGAAAGACTCGCCATATCTTACCGTCTCTGTGCATTTTCTTTCTAAGTGTGTATGAGTTTTTTGATCTTAATACCACACATTAAATTAAATATTGGTATAAAGTACCATTTAAAGGCTGATTTATAAACTTTACGTTGGTGCTGGCGTTCGCCATTAACCTTGGCGCTGGCTATCATACACTGCATTTATAAACTTTCGGTTGGCGTTAAAGATCACATCTAACCGTAGATTTTTTATTTAGTATTATTAATTTTTGTTTGAAAATTAATACAATGGAAAATGAAATTGCTTGGCCTTTGTTAGGTGCAGTGGCACTGATACTTTGTATTCGAGCAGCACTGAGCCTTCGAAATAAAAGACAACGTCGATACAAACGGAGGCTCATTAACCAGAACAGAAAGACAAGAGGTAATTTTAATTATTATAAAAATATGAAAAACTGGGATACCCAGCACTTTTTTAAATATACCAGGATGCAGGTTCCAGTATTTGAAAAATTACTGCAAATGGTTAAAACCAAAAATAAATGTAAACTATCGCTCTGATAATAATTTCTGTTAAAGAGAGGCTTGTTATTATCTAAACTCTTCCACTTTATATAAACACGTGGAAACACAAATAAAAACAAATAATTTAGTTTGATTTGTTTGACAAACCTTGTCACTTTTTCGGTATTGCTATTGGCTGCGATGACAAAAATACAGTTTTTTTTATGTACTGTGATAATGACTACAACCACAGAAGGGTTGGTGTATTCTGTGCTACAATGACCAACGGCAAAAGATAAAGTTGGTTCATCTTGAACGGAACCGAACGCCAACGGCGAACGACGTTTATAAATAGACATACGAGTTTCCTATTAATTAGACCATGTTGTAATGCGAACGTCAGCGCCAGAGCCAACGTAAAGTTTATAAATCAGTCTTAATTTTAATTAACTTCAGTGCTTGACACAAGTAAAGTATCGTAGTAAAATAAATTAACTTCAGTGAATTAGTGCAGCAGTCATCAGGAATTACTGTAAGTTATCATAATCATAGAATCTCCACTTATCTGGGCGAATAATATGGTATGGTATCATATTATCTTCAATCATCTGGGCGAATCTAAGTTCATCCATGTCTTCACCTGTAGTTGAGAGAAACTACTGATTTTTGCATTCACTTTAAAGAACATTCATACTTTGTTACGAACTTTCCATCAGCTATTAAGAAATTCTAATAGATAATACTTACGAACATTGAATTCTCAATCAATCAGTAAATAACAGTGCGAGATATATAATTAACTACGACCAAGTGCGGGTTAGTTAAATTTTTATTTCTGTAAACTTTTTGTATTCTTGTAAATTTAGTTTTGATTAAAAAAAACCTGATGATGGACTGTTTAGTCCGAAAACGTTTATTTTTTTGATGTAGCCCTTTTAAGGGTTTTTAAATAAATGTACCCATTTACGAAGACTAACCTCTTTTTTGTGATACGTGGTATACAGCCAGCTACAGGAATTGTTTTCCTTGTGGATTTAGTTTTGATTAATTTTTGTTATTTGCTATAATTGTTATACATTTTTAACCCAGTGTTTCGAGATATGCCCATTAAACAGCAAAAAGAGACTTTCTTTAATCAACTTTGGTAGAATATTTTTATATAGCATTAGGCTCTCTTCGCTGATAATTGAACCTGTGCATTATTATATTGTTGTATTTGTAAAGATACTTATTATTCATATTACTGTTCATTTTTATATGTATACCACCATTTAGTAATTGATGGTGCATTTTTTATTACTTTTGTGTACATTCAGCCGCCTATTATCATTGTGTTGTTGAATATATTGTTTTTCTTTTATGTATGAATTTATTTGTAGACTCCTAACAAGTTTCCTGATATAACAATAACTCTGAATATTTGCTTTTTACCTTCAAATATTATGTATATATATTTATATATATATATATTTATATATTAGATATATATATATATATATACACCTTTGACCAGGAGAAAGATCAGGCTGATTAAGTTTCGTAGGTAAGTAGGTGTAATACCTAATATATTTATTATTTGTTTATATAGTGTGTTAACCAAATTTATTCAATAATTAACTATTGGTAATCTTTCCTTGGATTTGTTCTCAGAACCAAAATATCTTTCCTT
Organism: Diabrotica balteata; assembly: GCA_918026665.1. Classification (NCBI taxonomy): domain Eukaryota; kingdom Metazoa; phylum Arthropoda; class Insecta; order Coleoptera; family Chrysomelidae; genus Diabrotica; species Diabrotica balteata. The sequence continues at coordinate 1,559,751 of OU898285.1, forward strand.
TTTCGTTTCTAGGGTTTCTTAATTTTCCCCTTTAATCTCAAAAATTTAAGTGGCGCCGTGTTTCTGTCTTATCTTTGGTAATTTTACCCATCTATCTTTTAGTTTATTTCTGTATCTTTTCTAATATATCTTATCTTGTTCTATCTTTACTTATTTTATACGTTGGACCCATTCCCGGTTCCAAAAGCTAGTTTCGAACCCACGACTAGCTCTCCACCAATCATCTGGCTGCCGTCCGCAGTGTCTCCATTGGTGATATTTCTATACTTTGTTTTTTAACCAGGAGGAGTAAACCAAAAAGACAGATTCACACCCAAGAAAGTTACTAGAAAAGTCACCAATTACATCTTCTTTTTTTTGTTGATTATCTCTGGCCTTGCGGTAATCGAGTAATCAATATCGGACAACCTTCCACGTCAATTCTAACCTAACTTTGTTAATTTATGTTTGAATAATATTTTTTTTCAATTCACTTCCAATAGATATTACAATTATTACAATAAAAAAAGGATGTTTTTCACATTCATCTAAGTTCGGTTTTTCACATAAATTTGTCTTTTAATTTGCAAATAGATCTAATAAGTATGCAACAAAGCTATGCAAATGCATGTATCAAAAAGTTAGAGAGAGTTCAAAGATTTCTGAAATACTGTTCTTTTAAACTGCGTAGACCATGTTTTTATTATGATGTGATTAATTTCTTGAATATAGGTTTTTTTCTTACCAGAAGAGTTAACTTTGACTTTGATAATTATTTTTAAGCTTAATAATCCAATCTCCTGAATTGCTTCAGCCAATTTGTTTTACATACTCTTTCCAGTTCACTGCTTTAAAATGCACTTTTTCATGTTTCCCATCACAGAATAAATTATGGTTCAAATATAGGTGTGGTCCTATTTGGTAATCAGTTACCTCATTAGATAGATTTGTTTAACTTATGTATCAATATCTTTAGGTTCTATTTGAAGCACTATAATGCAAAAAGATACTTTGTATAAATAAGTGTGTACTTGCAATTTTTTTAATGCTGGATTCTTGAGTTTGTAACATTTATCAATAAATAAAATTGACTAAAATTAACAAATTCAATCTATTATGTTACACTCAAGCATAATTTTGCAGTTTTTTGTTATTATCTACAACCAGGAAAAACAAAACCAACTGTATCAATACAATCAAACTAAAACACAACATTACTTTACTAATGTTCTTTTATTGTGATGAAAACAAAATGAAAATGCTTCTTAACAAGTGTACACTAAATTAATTATAGTTGTCGTTTTTATTTTGATAATTAGATATAAATAACATACATTTATAAATTTATAAATACTTCAAACAATATTTAGTATAAATATCATCTAGAAAAATATCACATTATATAATATTCGCATATCACCAGTCTCTGCTTATATTCTTAATTCGTTTGGTAAATAGTTGAATTCGCAACACCTAAAATTAGCACATTACTTTAGTAAGTCTTGATTTTAATAATAACTATTCTGCAAAACTAACCTGCTGCCTGTTATTTGCTGCTAACTTTTGCTACCGTGGCTGTTATTTTCAATCCAGAATTATCAATTTTCATTTTTTATACATGTTTATAATAAATTGTTTCTTATTTGTTGATAAATGACCCAAATCTACTCGGTGTTTTTAAGGTGGAGAAGAATAATTACCACTAGTACTTGGCATTGAATCCATATTGTTATCTTAATAACACTAAATAGTTCTGAAAAGAACTGTTCTTTATATAAATGCAACGAAAAATTTATGAATGTAAGGAATAACGCAGAAAATACAAAAAATCTTCGATATAAATTTTGAATTTTAAAATTTCACAAATGTCATTAGTGTCAATATGTCATAATTTAGTGGAGTAAACTTGCCTGCGGTTGGACCAATTACAAACAAGAATTACGGAGCGGAAAATTTGAATTACTCCTCCTGGTTAAAAAACAGACCATAGCACCATCCAAAAAAGGTTTCCGAGGTTACAAGCTTTTTATTTTTATTTTTTTATTATTTACAAATCGTAGGCAATAAGCAATTATTTTTTTGAAGTTTCGTTAAGCTACAGAATTTTATGAAAAATGATTCTGGTTTGACCCTAGCAAAAGTGACCACCTTATATTCAGGTAAATAATCTGGAAAAATGGAATTTCAGCATGCAAAAATTCAATATTTAAAAGAAATTTAGGACCATTAAACCAAAGAGTTAAGTTCATGAGGTTCAAGACCCCGAGAAAGATAATCTGCTGGATTTTCCTTAGTGTTTATGTACAACCATTTAAATTCAGATGTCATTTCTAGAATTTTGAGAATTCTATTAGCAACATAGGGATTCAATTTTAACGGTTCAGACGGTTGAGTTTACCGAAGGTACAAGCTGATTATAGCCGCAAATGTCAAACATGGAACAAAAATTTTCGGTTTAGCAGTGTTGACATGTTTTTATAATGTAGATGCTGTATGCTTCAAATACAAAAAGAAAAAGTTTTAAAAAAGTACAGTTTCTTTACGTTTATATTATGTTATGAATTCTGCAATTTTTTATTTATATAAAACAAGAATGAGTAAATATTTGTTTCTTTGGAGATTAATTGCAGTTAATTATTAGAATTTTTTTGGCAATTACCCTTTGATAGATTAGGGAATAGATTTGGCAATCGTCAAATCAACAGTTGCCAGATTGCAACAGTTGTTTGCAATTAATCTCGAGGGAGACAAATATTTAGTCGTTATTGTTTCATATAAATTAAAAATTTCAGAGTTCATAAAATAGTATAATCGATATGTACTTTTTAAAAGCTTTCTCTTTTTATATTTGAAGCATACAACAGATGCATTCTAAAAACATCCCAACACTGCCAAACCGAAATATTTTAATTCTTGGTTGACATTTGCGGCTATATTCAGCTTGTACTTTCGGTAAACTCAACTGGTTCAGACTTTATCCAAGCTAAGACAATGTTTGAATCTGAATATAGATATACCTTGCTGACTTTATCTTTTAACAGTTGAAAAACCTGGTGAGATAATTTTGAAAGCGACAAAGCACTTTTCAGCTCAAGTCTTGGCACAGTTAGTTTATTGTTTATAGGAACGATATTTTCAAATATAGTTCTGGCATAAATAACAGCTCCATGTGCAATCAAGGAGGAGTCACCAAACTATTTCAATATGAAAGGCAGCAGTAAAGTTTAAATTTCTTTGGACAGTTACTGTGTGCATACTCATTAAACAACAAAACTAACAAAATTTAGTTAAGAAGCATCCTATTTAACCAAAGTTTTTGTATAATTACCTTTGCAGCTATATTGGTAGGCTACTAACGCTAAAGGGTCATAAAATTTAGAAATAAAACTGAGAACTTGTCTTTTAGTTACACATTCATTTACATCCACTTTTGGACAAATAAATTTAAAATTATCTGTTTTTGTGACATAAGTTAATCCCAACGTCTTTACTGTTAAATTGTTTTTGCTGAGATTAGTTTCATCACAATTTTATTTATTTTTAGGAATAACATTTAAAATATGTAAATTATTTGAGCACCATTTGTGCAACTCAAAGGACCTTAATTTGAGTAACGAGATAAGCTTGTTTTTTAATTTTATTGTTTTATTATAATTTTATTGTAGATGTTATTAAGATGAGCCTGGGCAGCCAAAGGATAGCTTTTACCTTCAGTTTGGGCTAATTCTATCAAACACCTGTGTTTTGGAAAGTATTTAATATTTATTTTCATATTTTACATTTAATATTTTTCTTTTACTGTACTATAATATGGTCTTATTTAATGGTCTATTCTAACTGTTTATTTACTTTAAAATACATTATTTTATGCTATTCAGTAAAATCTCATTGCAAAACTGGCTTAAACACATGTCTGTTTTTAAGTTCAGAGAATCTGACTTTGTTTTGTTATTTTTGGAAATTATGTCGCCAGTACACAGAAACCGCTGTAAAGTATCATATTTCAATTACCATTAAATTAGATTAATCGCCATTCAAAAGCGCCATACAATAGCGCTGATTAATGGGGGAGCACTTGTCCCATAGACCACCTAGGAATTGCCAGAGTTTTCTGGCCATCTCAAGACTCACTTCCTATCGAGACAGCGTACAGTAATCACATCCAGTTGATCGGTTACATCCCTTTTTTGTGCCTCGGATGGCGCTGCGGCGGTCAAATACAACTCTACTCCACTGGCTACAATAAAGAATACACTAATATTTCAAAAGGTAAGTCTTTTTCTTTTTACAGATAACAGTAGTGAGTAACGCCAGCAAATTTTCGTAATTTATTCACAATTTATTTACAGTCAAAATATTGCATTTTTTCTTTCATTATTATTCTAATTTCGTTTAACACATTGCCGCCATCTCTGTTTATGTGACAGAGAAAAAAATTGCCCTGCATACCAGCGAGGTCTATTGACTGAGAATTTTAATGTAACTGTGGTGCCTGCTAAGTTTTATGCAAAACAACCTGGTACAAAAAAGAAGAACTTCTTAAACCATATGTTACAATTTGAAATTGAATACATTGTAAACTGCCATTTTTCTCTCGCCACATAATATTTTGTAATTGGCAATGGTCGGGATGTACCAAAACCATTCTGTACATTTGTTTAATATCTGTCAAAAGGACATAGTTATGTCTTCTAAAAAGGACGAGAATATCAAAGAGCTCCTTTTGGACTACAGCACCATTATAGAGATGATTTATGCATTTTTTTCTTCTTTGATTTCATGCTACCATCGAAGACAACTCTTAATTTTGTTGTTATTTTGTCTTCACATATGTCTTACATACTGAGAATTACTATTTTAGCATGCTTTAGAGCTAAATATTCATCAATAAAACTTTTGTATTGGAGCAGTATTGGAGTTAAACCTTTTTTTTTTTCTAAGTTCTCAATGTGTTTTAATGCTACAGAAAATAAATCTCCTAAATCCAAATCTAGTAAATTTTGTTTTAATGGTAATTTAATTTGGTATTTATTACTTGCAGAGAATTTTCAAAATTTATCTCACAAGCTTTCTGTTTAGTAGAATATTCTGGAAAATTTCTGGAACCTTCTTGGTTTCCCAAAATTGATATAGTTAATATTTTCTAAATTATTTTTTACACTTAAATGAAAAGCAGAAAAGTTACAAATTTGTAGCGATGGAGAAGAACCACTAACTACAAATCCAAATAAGAGTATTTTGTAATTATAATCTGGTCTAATTGTATTTTATCCAACAGAAAAATCTGAAAGGAAATATCTGCCCCAAAAATCCTGCAAAATCTATTGAAGTCATTATCAGACAATTTATATCTTTAGGAATATTTAAATTTGAAACATTGAAATTTGCTTGTGGTATATGACTGGTAATTTTGTCAACCACAGAACATTTTATATTTGTGCTATAATCAAAACACATGATTCAATTTTTAAATTTACAGACATTTTTGTTAGTAATACTCTCAGAAATGCCAGAGATATTGAAATTATGATTAAATGTTATTAAGTTTAATTCACTTACCAATCTACTTGTTACTAATGATATTTGAGATCCTGTATCCAGGTGGCCTCTGGCAGTGATATAATCACCCCTTTTTGTTTTAATTTTTACTTTCACTGTTGGCAACAGAATATTATCAGTTTTTTCATTTATTGAACCAAATGTAATCACCATATCCTCTGTGTTACTACTGCTACCCTGTTCAGTACTATCTGATGAAGAATGTCTGTCCAAATACAGCAGAGAATTATGTTTTTTTTTAACAAATTGAACACCTGAAACTCATTTTACATCTACCAGGATGATTATTTAAACAAATTCTTTACTGAAACAGATTTGAAATTGGAACAATTATAAATTTTATGACCTGAGGATGAACAAAAGCTACACATGGCTTCTAATTTTACTTTACTTGTAACCAAAAGTGAGTTTTTTGATACCTTTCTTTTGTAGTGCCATGTTTTTGATCTGGAACAGTTACAGTTTCTAAGGCTGTGGCCTTATTTTCAAGTAAAGTAAGAAATCTTAGTTTCTATTAATCTAGTTCTTTTGATAAAAATGCATATAAGGATCATATTCCAACTTTCTACAGGTTGTTTTTTTTAATTTTTTAGTGCACCTAACTGTATTACTTTACTAATGAATCCACATAAGGCAGTGGAAGTTCCTTTTTAAATGGAGGTGGTGTGTCAAGAAATGAATAAATGTAAGAATTTATTAATATTGTTTCATTGTTATAACAGTTATCAATGCATCATCCTAAGATCATCATTTATCTATCCAATGCATCATTTATTGGGCTTCTTGTCTCCCCTTCCAAATGATTCTTTAAATGAAAAAGTTTTTAAACATTTTAAAGCTACTTATTTTTATCAAATCAAAAACAGCTAGAAATAAATCTATAAAAGGTCTATAACCTGTTAAATTCTTACCATCAAATGTAGGAATGGTCGGTCAGATAGCTCAGCGGGCTGTGCGGCTGCCTCTCATTCGCTTCACTGTCGAATGGTTTAGTGGATGTGGGTCGAGCCCCAGCTCGGTGTACAGAAAACAAAAGTCTAACGCAGCAGTTTAAAATTCTAGATGAATCTGCGGCTTAGACTAGGATATGCTGGGTTCTGATCGGCCTATGGTGGAGCAGTACGGCAAGAGATAAGGGCTTGCGGCTCGTGTGATACTCCTCCATAGATCCCTACCGGGCGGGCGTAACGCTAAAAAAACCGGATATTATATATATATATATATATATAATATATATATATATATATATATATATATATATATATATATATATGTTTGTTTTATATAAGAATGTTTAGTGACATTAATTAATATTATATCGCATGCTCTTTCGTGATTTATTTGTGATATGGCAACACTGCCAAATACAAATCTGTCAATAATTTGTAGCTAAAGCTAACTCATCCGCACTTTCCTATCTTTATACTTCTGTCCTGGAAGATCTTGAGGGAGGAAGAATATTTTAATACATCAACTAAAATTAACAACCAACTTTCAAAAAGAGAAACAGTTGTTCAGAGGCTAAGTAATCCCCAAAATATTGTACACTTTCATCTTCAAAAATTCCACCAATTTACATTCCTATCATATATATATATATATATATTATATATATATATATATATATATATATATATATATATATATATATATTATATATATATATATATATACAGTATAGGTAAAAGTTTATGGTCGGTATGGACCTTACATGAGATGGAGTGAGAAACAACTGTTTAAAAAGAGAGAGATATATTAGGTGTCCGCCTTTTATATCACGGAACATAAATGAGTGGATATGGAGTGGATATAATAAAAAGGGGAAATTCAATGTTGCCAAACTTATTGGTTTTATTTGACCTGTTGTCTTTTTCGCATTTGAACAATGCTCCAAGATAATGAAATTTGGGCGAAATGGATTTAAATGGCAGCTTATTGTTTTTTATTGGGAATATGTCACAATTTTACTTTACAATAAGTGTAGTATATCATTTTGATTTATACTTCGGAAATCGTTTTATATAAATAAAATTTATTAATGTTTGGTATTTTAAAAACGATTTCCGAATTAAAAATCTAAACATCAAAATAAGCTTATTTTAAAGTGACATTATGCCTTATTTCCAATAAAAATATTAAACTGCATATAAATAAAAAAGCTTCGTACAAAACTATTTGCCAACGTGGCGTGTCGCGTGGTTTTGACCGAATCAAGGGGTACACAGGTATTTACGAATAGAGGTGGGTCATTAACGTCGCAAAACCGATTTTCGTAAACAAGTAACTATGATTTTTTAATAGTAGTTTCAAGTAAGAAACTACCTACATAAACAAACATAATGGCTATTATCGTTTATGTGTATATTTATTGAAGTGAAGGAAACTAATAAAAGATTTTATTATAATTTGAAAACTAAACTAAACAATACAAATAGTAAATCGTACCTACGTTTACATTATACGTTATTATTAAATCACGAATCGCCTAAATTGACATTTAAAAACATAAGTTTTTGTACTTTACTTCTTATTAACCGTATTTTTCTTTTATTTAAAATTAAACCTGATTTTGTACATGTGTTCACATTTACAATACTTTATGAATATAGTGGTTAAGTTAGGAGATACATGGCGATGGTTTTTCCACCATTGTAATGGACTCTCGCTACAGGTGTACGTTTAGATGAGTCATGTCCAATTAATTGATCAAAAATACACCGTGGACTTAAGTCATCTTTATCGGTTTCTTTTTCTTATACTGGTTGATTTTCAATAGTATAATCTTCTTGTTCTTTAATTATAGAAGTAACCAGCTTCTTAACTCTTTCTTTTGTTTTTTTAGCGTCATTTTTATCAGAAAATCCCTGCACTTTAAATCGTGAATCCATAAACGTACATAATGACAATATGCCACTGTATTCTATCCCTCTAAATCTTTTTGCTAAAAAAGAGATTAGTAATTATCCCGTAATTAGTAATAAAAACCCGTACTACGTCGGATACTATGGATGTAAGGTTACTGTTTGCTAAAATTTTATTGCAAGATTTTTGCAGGCAGGGTACCAGAACAATCACTGAACTATCATTCAAGTATTTTTGGCCACTCATTGTACTTGTTATTTCTTTAAAAGACCGTAAAATTTGGGACAATTACGAAAAAATAATCTAGTCTTCATTATTTAGATTTGGTCTAAGTCTAAGTCTGTATTATTTAATACCGATGTGGAACGGAAATACACGCCAGTACACCGAAAATATCAAAATACAGAGAGGAGTCCGCCAGGGTTGCGTGCTGTCCCCACTACTTTTCAATGTCTACAGTGATCGGTATTTTAAGAAGCGCTCTCAGACTCAATAGAAGGTATATCTATCAATGGAGAAGTTTTGAATAACTTACGTTTTGCAGACGATACAGTAATAATTACGGATAACAACAATGATTTACAGAACCTAATGCAACGCCTTAATGAACGCTGTCATGAGTACGGACTGAAGATAAATTTAAAGAAAACTAAATGCATGATCATGACTAAATCTGCACAAATATCCAATTGACTATTGAAGATACTGCAATTAAGAGTGTTAATAACTATAAATACTTAGGAACATGGATAACATCAGATGTAGACCAAACCAAAGAAATTAAGACACGTATTGAAATAGCACGTACATCATTTATTAAACTTAAAAAGTTTCTTCGTTGTCGGGATATAAGGTTAGAACTACGCCTGAAAATGCTTCGATGTTACGTGTTCTCTACTCTTCTTTATGGTCTGAAAGCTTGGACACCAAAACAAGTTCATCTGAATAAGTTGGCCGCCTTTGAATTTTGGTGTTACAGAAGAATCCTACGAATATCATGGATTCAAAAAATGTCAAACATTGAAGTAACTAGAAGGATAGGAAATGAGGCAGAAATAATATAAACTATTAAAAGACGAATACTTGAGTACTTGGGACATGTGATGAGAGGGCAAAAATACGCATTATTACAACTTATTATGCAGGGCAAAATCCGAGAAAAGCGAAATGTGGGAAGACGAAAAATATCCTGGCTTAAGAACTTAAGGGAATGGTTTGAATGCAGTAGTGCAGACCTTTTTAGAGCGGCAGTCAACAGAGTCGGCATAGCCATGATGATTTCCAACCTTCGATAGAAGATGGAACTTAAAAAAGAAGAAGTGAAACGGATTGCCTCTTCTAACTCAGTCATTCTTTTTAACCTGTAATAGGTGAAGTTCTACCTAGTTTCCACGTCTTGGATTGGCCGTTTGGGAACTTTGTTATGTTGTAATTAATACTTTAAAAGCTTTTCTGAAGATAAGGTACTTTTTTTTAAAGTTTTTTGCAGAATTGTCGAAAAAAGGACTTTTTATTTTATCTATTATCAAATCAGTTTTGACATAACATTCCTGAAGTAATGAATCTAACAGTTTTTCTTGTTGGCGGTTTATATCCAGGAATCCACCCTGCAAACTTTTTAAAAGCTGGTTCTTCACCTATAGAAAACGGATGAAACGAGTCTTTGCATAAGTTTAGTAAATCAATAAGTTTAGTCAAGAAAAAGAAACTGATAAAGACGACTTAAGTCCATTGTGTATTTTTGATGAATTAATTGGACATGACTCATCTAAACATACAACTGTATCGAGAGATATACAAGAAGTCGACATGTATTTGTCTGATAATATATTACCCACAATAAATTTCGAACGGAGATTGGAACTGTCCATTACCGTGGTGGAAAAACCATCGCCATGTATATCCTAACTTAGCCACCATATTCATAAAATATTGTAGAATTGTAACAAAATCTTTTCCTTGTGAACACATGTTTAAAATCTGGTTTAATTTTAAATAAAAGAAGAACACGGTTACCAAGAAAAGTAGAAAAACTTGTTTTTAAATGTCAATTTAGACGATTCGCGATTTAATAATAACGTGTAATGTAAATGTAAGTACGATTTAATGTAAATGTAAGTACTATTTGTATTGTTTAATTTATTTTTCAAGTTATAATAAATATATCCTTCGTTAGGTTCTTTCACTTCAATACTTATACACATAAACGATAATAGCCAATATGTTTGTGTACTCGCTAATTTGAATCAACTAGTTACAGTTTACGAAAAACGGTTCCGATAAAAATTTAAAAAACGGGAGGACCCACCTCTAGTTTTTTAGGTATATTAGGATCGGAACCAGAGAATATGTAAAATATCTCTGATCGGAACTATTCGTCTCACTAATGGCCAATAGGTGTTAAAAATATTTGAGGAGGGGAGACCAAGGGGAAATATGATTGTTATCTTTGTCTATTCGCTGAAAATATGATTTTATATCTGCGTTAGATATCCTGTTAAATTTTACCATACCGACCATAAAATTTTTCCTACACTGTATATATTATATATATATATATATATATATATATATATATATATATACATATATATATACATATATACATATATACATATATACATATATATATATTATATATATATATATATATATATATATATATATATATATATATATATATATATGTAGGAATGTAAATTGGTGGAATTTTTGAAGATGAAAGTGTACAATATTTTGGGGATTACTTAGCCTCTGAACAACTGTTTCTCTTTTTGAAAGTTGGTTGTTAATTTTAGTTGATGTATTAAAATATTCTTCCTCCTCAAGATCTTCCAGGACAGAAGTATAAAGATAGGAAAGTGCGGATGAGTTAGCTTTAGCTACAAATTATTGACAGATTTGTATTTGGCAGTGTTGCCATATCACAAATAAATCACGAAAGAGCATGCGATATAATATTAATTAATGTCACTAAACATTCTTTTCAAGTTTTTAAAAGAAGTTTAATTAATTCAAATTTAATTTATTATAATTTAAATTAACTTTTATTGTTTAAGCATTTATTCAGATACCATTTCATCCCAAAATTACAAGAAAATATTCATAAAATGGAAATCTGCTAAACATCTGTTGCAATCTGGCAACTACATTTGACAGTATTGCCACGTTTATTTACTAATCTACCAAAGACCAATTATAATTTTTCTTCTAATAACTAACTGCAACTAATATCAAAAGAAACAAATATTCATTCGTTCGTGTTTCATATAAATTTAAAAATTTTAAAAAATACCTGATTTCATAAAATAATATAATAAAAATATACCGTTTCAAAGCATATTTGAGGCATAAAACATACACATAATAAGGACATGGCAATACCGCAAACACAAATTTGGGGCATTTCGCAATTGCGGGCACTCTAACCTAACCAAATATATTTTCCTCAAGGCACTGCGTCACAGTGTTGCCGTATTTATTTTAGTAAAATATGTATATGAATGCTACAAATATAAATTTACTTTTACGAAATAATAATTTGTGTTATGAGAATCTACAAATTTTAAATAAGTATAAAACTTGCCGTATTTTTTTGTAAAATGTATATGAAGGTTTAAAATATAAGTTACTTTTACGAAATTATAATTTGTATTATGAGAAGCTACAAGATTTAAATAAGTATAAAACAAATATTTTCTTTGTTTATAAAACAAATTTCTTATATAAAAAAAGTTTGTTTCTTATAAAACAAATATTTTGTAAAATCTTTGAATTTTTATATAATTTCAATGCATTTCTATTATATACGGTAATTTAATTATTACTATTAATTTTTTATATAATTTTAATCAATTTTATTGTATATGCATTTGATTATTATCTTTAATTTAACTAAAATCTATACTATTAATTTTTTATATATCACTTTAATCAACATTTGTATAATATTATGTGAGAGTATGAAAAAACTGGAGACTTGGCAACTCTGACACAATTTAAGTGAACGTTAAATGTCATATAAATGCTTGGTTAGGTTAGAGTGCCCGCAATTGCGAAATGCCCCAAATTTGATATGAAGTTTATGCCAAATTCATCGGGACTTTCTCTATACTTTTGCCCTGGGAATCGCTATATTCCCTGTCAAAATATACAATATCGCTATGAAGATCTTGAACTTTATTAAAGTTTGCTATTATTAATTCTTTTCTATAGTCGGACAGATTTCAATTAAAGGTGACTAATCCACAAATTGAACCAAACGGTAGCGGCAACCGTGTAAAATGTGAGTAGTAAATTCTTACAGGGGTAATTTTCATTGCGTTATACTTCGCCCATGTAAATAAGCGAAAAAGTAATATAGTCCTCATAACATTTTCACCCGTATCAAAATAAATTGGTGCGGTTCACGAGTGTGTAGTGAGACAAGTTCAGTGGCGTGCCGTGACATTAGAAGAAAGGGATGCAAATTAAAGGAAATGATAAAAAGACTTACTAACCTTTTTACTTGTAGTGCAGCTCTATTCTTCTATCAACCTTGGCAAACTCGTTTATCACAGACTCATAAAAAACTGGGATTTTCAGACATTTCTTTAATAAGTTCTTTTTCAATTGATAAAATTGCTAAGTTAGCTAGCCTCTCCTCACTTGTGGAATTTCTGACAAAGTTTTTAATACGCTTTAGTACAGAAAAACTTCGTTCTACAGACGCACTTGTGGCAGGTATTGTCATCACTAAGTCACATAATTTTGAAACCTCACTATATGCTTCATCCAGTTCAGTTTGTTTAAGAAATGTCAGCATTTTAGAACTAGTATCAGTTTGTATAGAGTGTTGAGAAGCATACAAAACGCACAGTTGGGAATGCAGGGAAAGAAGGTCAAAAAAGTTTGCATAATGTTTTTTTAGACAACTAAAAGCCTCATCCGGGAAACTACAGTCGGCATATTTATTGAAGTTGCATAACTCCACAAATCTTAACTCACAAAGGTTTTTAAATCTTTCTTTAAGCTGCTGGGAAATATTATCTATTATTTCACAAAAAAGTCGATTATAAGATATTTTTGTGTCGCCTACATCGTCAATTCTAATGCGTTTTCTCTTGGGTTCCATCTCTTCTAGATCGCAAGTTTTTTGCCACATGATATCAAATTGCTCCCTCTGTCTGTTGATTTGGACTTCGAATTCGTTAATTTTTTTAATACAAAATCCGATATCATTTGATTTAGTCTGCAATACATCAAATAAAATGTCTGTATAAGGAAATATTTCAGAAAATACTTGAAGCAAAAAATTAAAATCAAAATCTCGTTTGACTAATTCCAAATAACCTCTTGAGGAATTCACAGTTTCAGGGTCCCAATGGTCTTTATGCTCCAAAATGCTTTCAAATAACTCTATTAGGGATTGCCGATATTGGGAAACTGTTTTTACTAACCTCCCATTGTAATTCCATCTGGTGGGAGCTGCTCGAGGGAACCTTTTCTGAAGAATGACATCTAAAGCATGTGTTCTTTTGGAAGATTTAGAAAAAAAAGCAGCCATTCCACTCAAGGTTTGGAAAAATACCTTGCAAGTCTTATTGAGTGCGACTGATTGCGCTAGAACTAAATTTAGCCTGTGTGCAAAGCAGTGCACAAAAATTGCATTTTGAAACCTCTCCTTAACTTTGGTTTGAAGTCCTCCGAGGTGCCCAGCCATTACGGCAGCTCCATCATAACTTTGAGCGACAAGTTTGGAACCACAGTCCAGTTCCTCAACTATATTACAGACATGTCTATATATACCTTCTGCCGATCTATCTGCAGTTATATCCAAAAATCCCCAAAATCGTTCTTGTATTTCACCATTATTTTTGATGTAACGCAGAACAACCGACAATTGACTCAAATTCACGATATCTGTAGTTTCATCTAGAACAATGGAAATAAATTGTGCTTCTTTTATTTCTTCTTTGATTTTTTGCAGAACAATATCTGCCACAGACTTGATCAAATCGTTTTGTATCCTATTCGAGGTACCTCGAAATACAGTAGATTGATCTAAATGACTTTTTAATAGTTCGTCATATTCAGATAAAAAATTTGCTAAATCCACAAAATTTCCCCTATTTACAGATTCATAATTTTCATTATGCCCTCGGAAACTAAGTTCATGTTCTCCAAGGAAACATGTAATATGAATCAGTCTTTTTAATATTTCACGATTTTTTTTTACTTGCTCATTATGCATGCGGTGACTAACTTTAAGCTGATTATCTAGAGCGTGATCAATTCGGGTTTTCCCAAAAGTCTTTTCTTTTATAACTGCTTCTAAATGCGTTTTACTTAAAATGTGTCGTTTTATAGATTTGTGCAAATTATTTAAATCTGAGTAACCCGTACTATTCCACACGTTTTTATCACTTATATTAAATAATATACACGGAAAACAAAATAATCTTGAGAGAGTTTTACAACCTGTCAACCACTTAAAGGAATCGTATATATTTTGTTAAAATAACGTGTACATTTCGTCGACTTGGTTTGAATTTCCAGTAATGGTTTTGGCCTGCCTACAGATATAATATTACACTTTTCTTGAAAGTTAAATTTTGAAAATCCACATTTTAATAAATCGCACACAATACAACACTGTCCATTACTGTTTTCCTGACAGGATTGAGAACTTGTACACGGTTGGGGTAAATCTGAATTCATTTCGGAAAAACTACTTAAATTATTATATATACCTACATATACGTAAAATGAAATAAAATATATACATATACGTACAATAAAATTAAA
Organism: Diabrotica balteata; assembly: GCA_918026665.1. NCBI lineage: Eukaryota > Metazoa > Arthropoda > Insecta > Coleoptera > Chrysomelidae > Diabrotica > Diabrotica balteata. Next base: position 1,574,937 of record OU898285.1, read on the forward strand.
ACACGTGAAACACAGCAAAAACTACTCGAATTAATATAAATGCAAAACACGCACTGTATTACAATGTCATATGCGAACTACTCCAGTCGCCTTGCCTATGGTAAGCAAATATAATATTGCATCCAGTATTCTTAAAAATGCCGGTCCAAATCTATAAAAATTGGGCCCGGGCCCCGAGAGTCGACGTGTGCTGCCGAATTGAAGTGATGCTAGCGCGATCAGAATGGTATTGGCTGGTATTGGTTCCAGAAAATGCATCCAAAGATATATTACAATCACCGTGCGCTGTTGCCAGTAATTGCATTCGTAAAGTAATTTAATGATTTCTTGAAAAACGTATTTTATCTTTAAATATTTGAATTATTACAATCAATTTAAAATATGATTATGTAGTTTTAATTACTGATAATAAATTTTAGATTTTAGGGGATGCAATGCATCCCTTGCATCCATGCACCGCACGCCCCTGGACAAGTTTATTGAATAGTTTTAAAACATCTGCAAACATATCAATATTTTGCTGGTCTATATATATTTACGTTCTTAGAAAGAATGTTAATGAGTGAAATATGATATTTTAGTTTATGTTTATTTGTTCCAAATTCTAATGTGCCTAGGCGTAGCGTTTTCTATTTCGTGGGAATATAATTTATTAAATAGACTTTATTATTAACTTTAAAATAGTTTTGAGGTAAGTAAAGTAAATTTACAGCAAATTTATTCTTTATATAGTATTAACCAGTTAACGGCCGGTGAGTATACAAAGAGAAATTTGTCAATTAATTTATTAGATTGGAATAAAAACACATATATTAAAAAAAATGTTTGCAATTTACAACAAAAAGATTTTTTTCTCATTTTCAAGGAAAACTGTACAATTTTTAATACAGGAACATATTGCATCTTAAATGTAAATTAAATTGTAAGGTGAAAATTTCGAAACATTCGCGGTGTAGATGAATTCTACACCTTTTAGATAAATAAATAGTAGTACTTTTGCATATCCTACATTCTTGCACTATCGTCTCTTTTTGTAATGTGGCCAATTGTCGAATCTGGTAAAGCTAGATTGAGGTACATGTACTAAGCTTGACACTGATGTAGCGATTCTTCACTAGTATAAATTATAAATAAAAATCTATGTCGGCTCATGTTTTCTCTTATAATGTGCACTTCTTTATCTTCATCTTTTGACCAATGTAAATCAACTTGAAGCAGAGTGTGAACCAGATAATATACAAATCTATGTTATTTATTTCAAAATCGTGACGGTTGTTCTGCGATGCATAAATATTTGTAAAGTATAGAATGCTCTCAATCTTATTTATCAAATGCTTCTATGTACAGGATAGAATATGCTATCTATATATAGAACGCCTCTTTATCAAAAAAGAGTGAAAAACTTCAATATATGACTTGACTCCATTGTTGGCTTTTATATTGTCTAAATATCAATCAGACTGATGTTGAATTACTACTGAGCACAAAGCAGCACGAAGAAGTATCTTTTGTTACAACTTAAGAACAAGTTTGGATCTACTATTTTTGACTGGTTTTTTCTTTGGACGTTTTATCTGTAGTTCAGAGGAATATCATAATCAGAATTCCCAATCACTTGTATTTCATATGTACTTGCAATATCCGATTTTATTGATTCTTCACAAATAATATTATCATCAGTGTCTTTTACATAAGACACATTCTTATCTAATCTCGGCGGCAAATAAAACACTTTAAGTGAGTCAGCATTTCCACAATCTAAGTATTCTTCTAACAAAGCTATTAACTCTTTAGTAGTTAGTGCCATATTTATTTCCTATTTCGAGAATTTACTGAAATAAACAAATGCACTACTATATACCCGCATTCACATGATAATAGTTTAGCTTAATTCATTTTAATTTATATGAACAATATATTTTGATATTTATATAAATAAATAATATATAAAGTTTACAGGGCACAGCAATTCTATAAATAGAGAATGATGTGTAATCACGAGATCGTATGTTAAAATTTCAGATTGTTTAGTCTAATGAAAAAATAAGTATTTTCAAAAGTTTTCTGTTTTTTGAAGTTCTATATTAGGTACTCTCTAATAAGAATAAAATTTTACTTTAATTTGTTAGACAACTATAAGATACCTGTCAAAAGACACATGGTAATTTTATGATTATATCGGTCTTAAATTTAATTTTTATGTAAGTACTTAGTATTTAAATAAATAGTTAAATCAATTCAATTCAAGTTAAAACAAAACAAATATAACGTTCATAGCAGACAGCAATTCTATAAATAGAGAATGAAGTGCAACGACGAGATCGTATGTTAAAAGTTCAGATTGTTTAGTCTACTAAAAAAATAAGTATTTTGCAAAGATTTCTGTTTTTTTAAGTGCTGTATTAGGTACTCTATAAAAACAATAAAATTTTCCTTTATTTTGTTAAACAACTATTCACTTCGTGCTTGACTGACCTATTGCCTTCATCTGAGA
>OU898285.1:1577930-1598930 GCA_918026665.1 Diabrotica balteata
TATTTAAATATTTAGAATATTAAGGGATGTTAGGTAAAATATCTGCAATTAAATCTTAAAAATATGTTATATATACATCTCTGTTAGCCTAGCAATGTAAACTAAAATTATATAAAAAAGTAAGAACTAAACATCCTTTTGCAAATGGAAATTTATATACAATGGATTGATTTATTAAAATAAAAATTTAATAAAACTGATAAAATAAAATACACTGTAATAATTTACAAGTTTATTTAACAATTTATTTTACAATTTTTAATATTTTCTTCTTCTTAACTTTGGATGTTTCTTTAATATATCTATTCAATTTTCTAATTTTAAAATATAATTTACACCTTTACTAACATTACATCTGAACACAGCTAAATCCATTAGCGATTTTAAATAATTCTTGGTTAATTTGTTTGACCCTTTGTTAAAATTGTTAAAAATATGGTCCAGTTCATTACATTTAATTAGAAAATCTGGATATGGTTTAAGTAAACCTCCTTCGGAAAGATGGTTTACCCAGTAAACCGATGTCAACGTACAAGATAAACGATAAAACAAAACTAAATCTCAAGGTTAGTAGATATTTAAGTAGATACTTAAATATCTACTAACCTTGACTAAATCTGACAAAACTCCATACAACACAGAACATTTCTGGTGACATTTGTCGCCAAGTGACGTCACACGACTGATCGCGTGCGCGTGGGTTTATCTGTAGTTTATAGTATCATGGGTTAGTATGAAATTGTAAACAGTGTACAGGGCGGTATTACTTCCGTTTTTAGTGATGCTGCGAGTAATAAGAACAGGTAATCTTTTTAATTTGGTTTATGTGGTTGTAGATTTCCTAAAGATGTTGAAAGGAGAAATGCCTGGATACAGTTCGTAAATAGTGTGAGAACTGGGGACCTTCAAAACATAGCAAATTGTGTTCCAAACATTTTGCGGAGGACTGTATAGATAGGACCTCATTAGCTTTTGTCCGTTTGCGTGAGATTGCAATTGCTACAATTGGTGAATCTCAGGTAACAATAATTATAACAACAATAAATAATTATTATTATTAATAAATATTTATTAACAATAAATATTTATAAATGAAGTAGGTTATTAAAATAATGTAGGTAATATTCTGAATTACACCTGGACATTACACAGTACTTTTGTATACAACTTCAATTGTACATTTCACTTGCTTTCATTTGCAAATAAATAAGTTTGTATAGGTGTGAACAAAGAGATTTCAACTAGAAGGTTCTTGATATTTTATATAAAGTACTAGTTTTTAATTAAACACATTTTTGTTTAGACCATTCTTTAAATATGTACTATTTGACATTTTTTATTGATGTAACAGCAGCAGTTCTTTGCCTTTCAAAATATGATTTATGCTCTTTTTTTATAAAGCTACTTACTTTGTGTACAAAATGAAGGTTTATATATGTTATGGTATTTTAGGTTTATGAAGTTTCAGGACTTTTTATGAATAACATTTTTATAAAACTAATATTAAATATGTTTTCAAATGCAGTCAACTTAAGATTCACACCATTTACATACTTGTATATTAATTAATACCAGATATATCTTAAACTACTAATTTATTAAATTAAGAAAGCTCCTTTTTCTAAACCTATAATATATATATATATATATATATATATATATATATATATATATTATATATATATATATATATATATATATATATATATATATATATATATATATATATATATTATATATATATATATATATATATATATATATATATATATATATATATGTATTATTAAATCTTTGATATTCTGATATTTACTGTTTTGTTTTTTCATACAGGTGCTACATATCCAGGATAATTCAAAAATTAGAGTACGAAATGTTTACCTTAAATCAAGATGAACGCCTCAGAAGTCACCAGTTTAAACTTAAAAAAAGAGAATTTTTCTACAAGATCAAGATAGAACTTTCTACCAAATAGAGTTTTCTAGAGCTGGAATAACCTTAGTGATAACATTGTATCGGCCCCTTCTACCAACATGTTTAAAAATAGACTGGATCGTTTTCTATTATAGTTGCAAATTGTTTGTATATATTATATATATATATATATATATATATATATATATATATATATATATATATAATATATATATATATATATATATATATATATATATATATATATATATATATATATATATATATATATATATTACAAGTGATTTCAATTAAAAAATAATTTATAAACACGTAGAAATTATCAGGTATAGTGGTCTCTATTAAAAATCTTTGTTTTTTCTAAAGAATATTTCGCTATTTATTTTCTAGCTTCATCAGGAGTACAATGTAAAACCATTACAAAAATGGCGTACAAATACATTTAAAAAACACTTACAGAAATTAAAAATTTCACATATAAAAATTGACATTGAAGTATGTAATAAATGTCATGATTAAATTTTCTTAGGCACGTTAGTCACAGTAATATAATTAAAAACTTAAAATGACTTTGGGAGTAAACACAAAAATAGCAATAAAAGAAACGTTAGAAGAATGATATTTCTTTGATGAATTATTAAGGTTGGTTGTTATTAAGGTGAATATTAACTATTTCCAATATTTATAAATTTTGTTCAATATATAGGGAACATATATAGACACATGTGGGAAGTTGACTTCCCACATGTGTCTAGTTTCTATTTTCTAGGTACCAAATGTTGAAGAAACATAAAAAGCCTTATATTAAAATCTCTATTTCACAACACTACTGCACACATGTATAGTTGGTTGCCTGACTATAACCAGATAATTTTCTTTCCACAGTTCATCTTATATACATAATTTTAAAACAACAATATTGATGGTTGATACTGTTATATTAATTTATTTTACTTTAACAATTTTAAATAACGTTGACTTTTGTCTTAAGTAGACACATACAGTTATATTGACTGCTCTGTTATGACTTCCGTCCTAACTTGTCAACATTGTCATTTCAATCAGTTACTTCCATAAAGTCCTCGTAGACACACCGTCTCAGCACTAACAACTTCAAGTGGAGTCATATGTCGCCATGTTACCTAATCCAACGGTAACTTTAGCAGGTGGAGAAATTTTATTAAACATCTTAATATTTTATAAGAAATAATGTAAACCAAATGTAACTAATTATTTGTTAACGGGTTTTTACCCATGTATTTAGTGGCTACATTCATGTACACTTTGCATTAACCTTGGTTAAAATTTAAACTTCATGTTCTTTTTAATTAAGTGGTTATACAATTTTTGGGACACTGATGACGGAATATGGATTCCGAAAACGTTTTGTCTAACATAGCCCGTTTGGGTTTTTAAATATATACCTTTTACAAACATATGGTATACAGCCAACTACAGGAATGTAGATTCCTTGTGGATTTTTGTGGTATCTACTGGTAGGTCACTTATGTAGTTTCTTTGTGTTTGATTATAATAGGGAGCTATCTCTCTGCCCTTGCTTATGTGTAATAATAATAAATTGTGTGATAACAGTAGTAGAAAACTAGTTCTTGAATTCAAATTGTTTAAAAAAAAATAAAATAAAAATATTGTTTAAAATTCTTATAAAAATTTTTAACATCAATATAATAAAGTCTTTTCATTTTTCTAATTTTTATTCGAGGGCTCGATATAACATCATATTGTGAGCTAGCTTTTGTACCAGCTTTATACATAGGATGAGGGTCTCAAACTTTAAGGTCTATATCGACAATCGCCTGTTGAGTTAGTCATTGTTGACAGTTGCAACAGCTAAAAAGTAGTAGGTACTTTCAACTGTTTAACATATCTCACGACTTTGACACTAGAAAAGATAATTTTAACTATAATATCCCTTATCGTAGGCTCGCATTACTGGAAAAAGGATCTTTGCATGCAGATATAACAATTCTTTAATCACCTACCTATACACAATTACTAATTTTATTAATTGTACATGGAAGTAACATATCTAAATGTATATAAACTTATGTAAGTGCACTTGCTTATTGTTGTTTATTACTTGAATGTAAATGTTATAATTTTAAAACCATATCATTAACTGGTTTTGTACATTTTTTGTAATAAATTTTATTATTATTATTAAAGTGTACTTGAAAAGTACTAAAAATGAAAGTAATTTTATTTCAAATAACTATTATTAACATAACTTAATGCTTATTCCCAAACTAAACAGTAAATAGTAAAAATACAGTTGGAATTAATTTGAATCCGGACCTGCCCGTCGCCATATTGGAGAGTGCATATTGTCAAAATAAGTGGTCCCATTTAGTAAATACAGAAATATCCTTTGTGTCATATCCCCTCTCTTACATATCTCTGCTTCTTGCGCATGGCCGCCATATTGTTTTGAAATATTAAAAATCTTATTATTTTAAACAATTTTACGCATTTTTTCATAATTTTACAGTAAAAATAGTGATATTTAATATGTTTTAGTTACGTTTTTTTTATTATGACATGTATATATACTTTTCTTTGCTTTTTATGTAATTTTTTTTGGTTCATAATACTTTTTTTTTTTGGTATTTTTCTGATTATTTGGGCACTTTTAATAGTGTAAAATAAAGTAAACATTAAAATTTGAGGTTTTTTTTCACTTTTTCGGCTGTCCACAAAAAAATTGGCATTTTTAAGGCGTTCCGGCTTAGTAAATAATTACCGAAATAACTATTTCAAATCAAATAAAACACTAAATAGCTATTTTTAAAATTTATTCTATGAGGGGGGCCTTATTGGTGCAACGGGGAAGGTAAAAACCCCTCTAAACCCTGCCTAGGACCCAGTACATCCCTATTTCAAAATACAACTCTAATATAAAAGTCTACAAATAACATAATTACTTAACATGATTTAAAATTCAGAGCTAACTTAAGCATGAATACATATATTTTATGAAATTTTACTATCACTAATCAAGTAAACATATAATGTTAAATTAACTTTCTTGTAAATAAGCCTATAAAGCTATAATAAAAATCCAATACAGATACAAAAACAAAAAATACATGTGAGCTCCAAGAATTGTTCAAATTTAATTTTTAATCAGTTTATTTTTTTATTGGAAGGAAAATATTGCTGCTTTTTCATTTTTTGTTTCTTTGTAAGATCCTGTTAATCCTGGAAGATGTTGGATAGTGTTTTCCTGGATCACATTTTTCTGTTCCAGCTTCTTTCTGATAAATTCATTAATTTCCTCCTCATGACTTGATTTGATAATTAAATTTTTCCCAAACACCTTGCAGCATTATCTAAAACAGAGTTAGTACCCACACGTTCCTCATATATTTTTACCAAGTGCACATGCTTACACAGGGTATTCCTCACCACATATTCAGCACAATTACACTGGTATCGATGAATACAAATTTTACACACTCTACAAAACAATGTCTTACACTCATTTTCACACAGTTGTCTTATACTTATATATAATTTATTAGGAGCCCTAAAAGATTTTACCTGAAATTGTCCATACACCTTCACATTCTTCTTGACTTCCACTTTTTCTTTCATCATTTCTGCTATTTTGTGCACTTTTGCTATAACCCTGTCTTGATAGTTGTTGGCTTTTGGTCTTTCCATGTCTATAATTCTCTTCCACATTTTGATATAAACTAAATCGTCAATTGTGTCCAATAATTTTTCAATTCTCACTGCAGCATTTCTCCTTAGATGGTTGGTTTTTAATAAGTTGTTAAATGATTCAATCGCCATATTGGTATTGATTCCTGAATTTCTTCTGTAACAATGGGCCCACATTTTGATCCTCTCTTCATTCTGAAAGTAATACCTACAAAAAAATATACTGAAGGGTGACTTAAAATGTATGATTTCATATATTTATTTACCCTGCCAGATAATTAAAAAATCAAGCTCATTTGCTTCTTGAAATTTTCGTAAATATATATTGCATAAGTCTATAAATCGAGCTTCATTAGTTTCGGTAATAATTCTCTTCATTTCATTTTTCATTTCTTTTTTCAAATTTGGATCCAGTATTTTCTTCTTCCCTTGAATGTTCCAACTTCTTACAACATGCCAGGTGCATAACAGCCTCCTTGGTCGATTTCCTATTATCTTCACCCATGCATTATAATATTTAGGATCATCATCACTTATGAAATGGTCTGCCTGAATTTCGGTCTGCATCTTATTCTTGAGGGCACCTAAAGGTTTTTGAAAATTATTCTTACCAGTCATAAATTGTCACTAGGTACTCATATAATACATACCTAAAAAAACTTCTTGAACTTGTTGGTCCAATCTGTTTGATAATAAGAATGCAACTGGAAAACTTGCATTTTTGTCATCCTTAATGAGTATTAGAATTTGTTGTTTCCCAGTGAGGTAATACAGAGATAGCAGTGAATTATTTGATTACTTTATTTTACAAAAGTACTAAAAACTAAACATGTGCTACATTCTACAAAATATATTTTACAACTGACATATGACAACCGGAATCACTTAAGACATTGTGAGCCAGTGTTGCCAAGTACAAAATTCCAATACTCCTCCTCGATTTGAAATGTTGGAACATGAAAATCGTAACTATTATAATTAACAAAATGATATTACAATTCATATAACATAAATTTTATTTCTTAGATTTATGAAAGTCTCGGTACCTAAAGATTTAGTTAAAATATCAGCTAAATTTTGCTCAGTTGATATATAATCCATTACAACTTCTTTCTTAGAAATTAAGTCTTTTAAAAAATGATTTTTTATATCTATATGTTTTGCTCTTTTCGAATTTTCATTACTGTTAGACATTAAAATTGTACTTTTATTGTCACAGTATAAAATTGTTTTGACAGTTACATTAAAATTTCCCAGTATACCCTTGACATTGATTAAGTCTTGAGCGGTTTGTGCTGCTGCAATGTATTCAGCTTCAGCTGTTGATAATGCCACACAGTTTTGTTTCTTTGAAAACCATGATATTGGGTTATTACCATATAATAATATACATCCACTCACACTTTTCCTATCTTTCTTATCTGTTGCCCAATCGGCATCTGAATATCCATTGAGTGTTATCTGGCAATCTGTATTTTTATAATAAGTTAATCCCAGTTTCTTACTTCCTTGTAGATATCTTAAAATTCTTTTTCCAGCATTCCATGTCTCTGTAGTAGGACAATCTAAAAATCTACTCAAGTATGACACTGCATAACTAATGTCTGGCCTACTTGTTGTTGATAAATACATCAGTCCTCCAATTAATTGCCTGTAAGGAATATTAGTTAGAATTTCACTGTCCTCAATGTATTGAAATCCCTTTTCCATTGGAGTCTTCTTTGGTTTACATTCCTTCATATTAAAATGATCCAAAAGTTTTTCTATAAATCTTTCTTGATCAATTTTAATAGTATCTTCTGTCCTAGTAATATTCATACCTAAAAAATTTTTAACTTCCTTTAAATCTTTTGCCTGAAAATTATCTTGTAATAATTTTATAATACATTGAACATCATTATCTTCTCCTATTAATAATATATCATCTACATATATTAATATCCAAACCTTTTTGTTATTGTATAAACAACAATCATACATAGATCTTTCAAAATTATTTTGACTAACAAATTCATTGAATGTATTATTCCATACCTTTGATGATTCTTTTAAGCCGTATAAAGCTCTATTCAATTTTAATACTCTTGAGTTTTTTATGGTAAGTCCTTCTGGTGCATAAATATAGACATCATTCTCAAGTAATCCATTTAAAAATGCAGTTGGAATATCCATTTGTCTGATTTTCCAATCATTTTGTAATGCTATTGATAAAAATAGTTTAATTGTTGATGTTCTTGCTACTGGTGAGTAATTTGGTTCAAATTCACTCTCCTCCTTAATTTGAAAACCTTTGGCTACTATTCTGGCTTTTTTAGTTCCATCATCCTTTGTTCTAAAAACCCATTTTGTTTGAATAGCTTTTTTATGTTTAGGTAATTCTACTTCTGTCCATGTACTTAGCTTTTCATGTGAAAGTAGCTCTTTTCTTATAGATTCTACCCATTCAGGATCTTTTATGGCATCTTCATAGCATAAAGGATCATTTTCTTCTGTTGATATTAAACAATAAGCTGTATAAGTCTCATATTCACTTAAATATTTGGGTGCTTTTATTTTTCTTCCTGTTTTTGTTGTTTCTATCTTTGGCATGCATTCTTCATAATTTTCTGAACTTATATTCTCTGTTTCATCTTCATTAGCTTCATTTAAATCATCATCTTGAATTTCTATCTCTATATCATTTATTCCCCCTTGCAGTTCATTTTCATACTGTACTTCTATTGTTTTCTTATTTGTATCATCCATCATATTGGTCTTAGTGATTTCATCATAATTAGTTAAAGTTTCATCAAATCTCACATCTCTTGAACAAAAAATTTCATTAGTTTCATAATTCCACAATCTATATCCAGCTCCTGTATATCCTATCATTATGCAAGGTTGTGCCCTTCTTTCTAATTTGCTTTGTTTTGGTAAGACTATTGCCCATGCCTTACTTCCAAATACTTTCATTTTTGATAAATCATTTTTATGGTACCATCTTGTGGCAGGTGTTTCTCCGTTATTTGCTTTAGTAGGTGTTCTATTTAATTCATATGCTGAGCACAGAATTGCTTCCCCCCATAACTCTCTTGGTAGATTAGTTTCAGCAAATTTGGTTCTTACTTTGTCTAATAAGCTTCTGTTCATTCTCTCTGAAATCCCATTTTCTTGTGGAGTATATGGCATTGTATATTCCACTTTAATACCTTTATTTTTACAAAAATCTCTAAATGCATTAGATGTAAATTCACCACCATTATCAACTCTAATTCTTTGCGTTTTTAGATTATGCTGAGTTTTAATTAACTTAATAAACTGAATAATATTTTGATCAGCTTCATGTTTATTTTTTAATAATCTTACTACTAAAAAATGTGAGTAATCATCTATTAATACTTGAAAGTATTTATAACCTTCAGATGTTGGTGTAGATATTGGACCTGAAATATCTGAGTGTATCAACTGACCAATTTTTGTTGTGTATTTAAAACATTTATAAAATGGTTTACGAGTACTTTTACCTTCCATACAATCTTTACAAATTTCTGAACTATAAGGTAGTCCTAATATTTTTAAATTGTGCCTATTTATGTGCCCTAATCTCCTATGCCATAAATTATCATCTATAGTCTCATTTACATAACTTACTATATGGTTTGTCTCATTACAATAATTATTTTTATTATTAACAAAATCTACCTTTAAACAAAATAAATTATTCAACATTTCACACTGAAATTTTGATCCATTTTTATTTATTATAGCTTGTCTTTTACCATTAATATCATTAACAAATGTTACTTTAAAACCTTTTTCTAATAATTTAGATACAGAAATGAGGTTATGTGATATACCTTTAACAATAAGTGCTTCTATTTTAATATCTCGTCCTTGACATGTAGCTTTTACTGTACCTACCTTATTTGCTATCAATACCTCACCATTCTTTGCAGTTCCAATTTTCACTGTGTTGATTTGTTTTACATCTACCATATATTCAACCATTTCTTCCATTACCATGTGTTGTGTACATCCAGAATCCAGAATGAATGTCTGTACATTGAGAGTAGATATGTTACACGTAGTTACACCACTTAATGCAATGAAGGCTAATTCATTTGCTTGATTCGCCTGTGATTGCTTACCACCTTGATTTCGTCTACTATGATTTGTACCACTTTGTATATATGTACTTCTTGAATGCCCTTGAAAGTTGCCTCTTGGATTGTGACCTCTATTCCCACTTTTGAATTGGCGACACTCTGATATCTTATGTCCTGGTTTGTGACATTTATAACAAATTATTGGCTGATTGGCTTGAAATGACATTTCATTAATATTAGCTGGTTTACCTTGTTTTGATTTAAGTTTCATTTCTTCATCTAATAGTCTGGATTTTACAAAGTCCATTTTAATAGTTGTATTCATTGTTTCTATAGCTGTGATGACTGATTCATACTCTTCATTTAATGATAGTAATAAATGGCATACTTTGTCTTCTTCTTCTAGTTTTGAACCTGCATTTTCTAAATCTCTTATAAGGGTGTCAAACAACAGAAAATGATCTTCTAATTTTTCATTTCTTTTCAGCTTCAATGTTAACAATTTACGTTTCAATGTTAATTTTGTAAACACACTTTTTCTCTCAAATATATTCTCTAGGGCTTTAACCATTTCTTTTGTGGTATTTGCATCTTTAACTAAATCCAAGTGTTTGTCTGTTAAACATTGTACTATGATGCTTTTACCTTTGGAATCTTTTAGTTTAAACTCTGCTTTCTCTTTTGGTTCACTGTAGTCTTGCTCAGTTTTCTCCAATACATCTAATAATTGTCTTTCTTCCAGTAGTATGGTTACTCTGAATTTCCAATTGTTAAAATTTGTAGCATTTGTCAGCTGAGGAACATTGACTATTGCATTAGCCATTTTATATTTCACACTTTCTTTTATGCTTCTTTATTTTTTGTCTGTCTGGGTGCCCATAACCTATTAGAATTTGTTGTTTCCCAGTGAGGTAATACAGAGATAGCAGTGAATTATTTGATTACTTTATTTTACAAAAGTACTAAAAACTAAACATGTGCTACATTCTACAAAATATATTTTACAACTGACATATGACAACCGGAATCACTTAAGACATTGTGAGCCAGTGTTGCCAAGTACAAAATTCCAATAATGAGAACTATTGTTAAGTCCATCCCTCTCTTATTAGTGCCATGTGTTCCATCCATACAAATTATGCTAGAGAATTTTCGTAATTTATCTTCCATTACAGAATTCATAAATTCTAAGACAAAATCTTCTTTTTTGAGTACTTCATGTTGTTCTCCTAATAAAAATAAACCACCAAAATTATAGTTTACTTAAAATTTATAGTTTAGAGATAATTCGAGATAAATGTTAAGAAACTGAATTTTTTTTGAATATTTTGATAATCATTACTTCTATTTTTTAAGCTTACTCTGTCAATTACAGTAGTAATAAGTAGATAATTTAAAACTCCCATAATTGGAGTTACCTAGTTATAGTACTGAGCCCATGATATGATAGATCTGAGGACAAATGGAGATTTTGAACCTTCTGAAGACAAAACAAAAGAATCTTCAACAACAGACTATAAAATAAAGCAAGTCATGAAAACATAAACGAGGAAAAGTAATCCTGTAAAAAAGCCATAAAATATGCACTCAAAAAGTATTAGGCATGGAGGAAAAACAAAGAAGTGAATGGTTTGAAGAAAACTAACTGAAAGAAAAAACACAGGATATAAAGCAGCAGTGACACAGGACCAGGTAAGTAAAAGCAGAAGACAAACAGCTATGAAAGGAAGAGAAACAAGTGCACAAAAAAATGAGGGAAGTATAGATAGACAATAACTTCAAGAATTACAAAATCTAAGTAAAAGAGCAGTGGCAAAAAAGTCCTACATGAAAATAATCAAATGAAGAACAGAATTTAAAATTAGGACCATGAAGTACTGAGATTACCAGCATTACATTGACAAAACAACACGAAATAAAAAGATGGACAGAACATTATAAGGAAAAACATAACATAACAGAGAAAAAATCTCCCAACAATGGCTAAGATTTGAACAGCAATAAATAAACTAAAATATAATAAAGCAGCATCATCAGACTAAATATCATTTGATGATACTGAAAGCAAACCACATATTATTGAAAAACCAACAATTACCTGATAAATGGAATACTGTATCAATACAAAAAGAAGAGACTAGTTGGAATACAGAAACTACCACAGAATCATGCTTCTGAACACAGCATGCAAGATACTGTCTAACATAATTTATGAGATCATATGCAGAAAAAGTTTTAGGCAAGTACAAATATGATTTCTGACAGCAAAAATTTTTTTCTACAGTAAATTCTCAAAACAATTAAATGCAATATCAACAAACACAATCTTATCATAGATGTTAAAAGTGAATATGATAACCTAAATGGAGGGTATCTAATCCAAACAATTACCCAAGGAAAAAATCTTAAACCACACATATAAATGAGTAAAAGAAAATTGTATACCGGGATCTGGATATCATAACATTCATACAAATGGGACAGCTTCAGTAGAAGGGACATGTGGAAGATGAAATACCTTCAAAAATAAATGTCAGCTGGACATAAAACAAGAGGAAGACTGAAGAGTATATATAAGGAACAAATAAAACATTACATGGCACTTTTAAAAATCAAAAATTTGACAAACATACTATAAAATACAGAATAGAATTGGGAGGTATTCTTAAATAGACCAAGAACCAAAAAAAGTTGTATCAGATGATGATGATAAAAAGAAAGTAACTTAAAACTCTATAGTTAGTTAAGGGGTGAAAGTTGTTGATTTTGACAAGTGAGATTTATTACATGAGGGAGGCAAAGGTAACAAAGCAGTAAATTTGACCTATAAACTATCACCACCTCCACAATAAAATTAGCTATGTAAAAGGCCAGTAACTACAAACTTAGCAGTTATATTATTTAAAAATGTTTATTGCTTGTATAAAAAGGATTGTTACATGAGCAGCCACACAAGATTAAGTAGTATAAATGTGGTAGGTATTAAAAATTTTTGGTGTTTACCTTCTTTCTTGAATAAGAAAGCATAATTCTTGTTGTTAGCATTCCATTCCTGAACCTTTAAGGCTGTTGCTACCATATCATTTTGATCCTGTTTTTTGTGTATATTATACTTTCTGGGCAAATTTGTGATATCTTGACTTGTTAATAGGGCAAGTCTTTCTAGTTTTGGTGTTTCCAATTTTCTTAAATCATCTAAAATTCTGCTGGGTGACACCCCAGATATTAACTTCTCTACAATCGTTTTTTCTTGTGCTTTTGAGAGATGCATGGTTCTTAATTCTTCTTTATGTCCAGCATGTGTTTTCCAATAACTGATAGAAACTTGTCCTTGATCTCTCAGTGTACAGAGCAGCCTGGAAGGGCACAATCCTTTAATTTTAATTGATCCACCAGATTTCTATGTCCTAATTTTATGGTTGGGCTTATATCCTAAAGATAGACAAGAATAAGCTTTAATTATTATAATACAATTATTATAATACAAGTAACAAAGTATTGCACCTACCATTGATATTACTTCGGTTACACTCATAGTATAATATCTTATAATCATTTCCCTTAGCCACTCTACTCATTGTATAACTTGTCTCAATTTTCTGCATACCTTTCCATGTCTCTTATTCTTGTTTACTAGAAAATTCAAAAGTTATTAGTTCAATATTCACCTGGTGGTGGTCATTGAGATGTTTCCGTAACTTCTTATGACTTTCACAATTAGTTTCTTGCTCACATAACGGACAAACTAATTCATTTTCTTCTTGGATACATCTATGTTATGCTTTCTTTTGATATGACGATTTCGTATTTTACATTTTTAAATGTTTTGCTGCAAAGGTGGCAGGTCCCTGAGAGAATTTCAGAGCTTGTTGAAGTAGATGGAGTACAGGACTCCATAATTTCTTGCTAAAGACGGAGAAAAAAATTTTGTGTGCTTGGTGTTAAATAAAACCGCCCATAACCTCACAAATCATATGTTGATAACACGATTCGAGTTAGAATCTAGATTCCAACTCGATGGTTGATAACGACTAATACCTCGTATAATCCGACAAGCGAGAGCTGGCGGGTGAGCTGCGCGAAAATAGAAAAGGAATTATTCTAAGAGAGATAGGAGAGGTACTTAATCGCGAGTATAGTATAGGTACTTAAACGGTTATACACGATGTGAACTCCTAGCCGACTGCAATAGAAATGAGAGACTACCCTAAAAACTACAACCTACGTTTGCTGTGATTGGTTAGTGGGCGGGTCCCAATTTAAAAATTGGCGGGTTTCATGTTTATTAAATGACAATTCAGGTATTGGCACAATCACTAAAGAATTTATTAGCAATATACTGTGGTATTGGTACAAAGCGGATGATATTGAGATTTTAGGATTAAGCTGGCTATTACAGTTTTATCATGTAATATAATTTGTAATACAGTCATATCATGTAATTTTTTTTTCTTTTGAGATTATGTAGGTAAAAT
This sequence comes from Diabrotica balteata, assembly GCA_918026665.1. Lineage (NCBI taxonomy): Eukaryota > Metazoa > Arthropoda > Insecta > Coleoptera > Chrysomelidae > Diabrotica > Diabrotica balteata. The sequence continues at coordinate 1,592,110 of OU898285.1, forward strand.
TAAATTCTGACTTGTGTTTATTTTATTTTAATATGCTAGTGATGCTTTTTATATTAGATATTGTTTTAATTTTTTTGATTAGGTAATTTTTTATTAAGTTTTAAATGTTCCTCTTATTATTTTTATTTCTAGAACATGCATTAACATTATTATTATCTTTAGCTTTCTCTATGTGGGATCGGCTTCTCTCATTATTTTCCTCTTAACTTTTCTGTTCCATTCCAAGGACTAAGTACCTCTCCGCTTTTTGTACGAGATTATGGTTTTTCAGAAACATGCAATTTCTGTTCATCCCTTTTTTCCTGTCCTACATTCAGTACTATACATCATAGCTGGTCTTAAGGCAGTCCTATACAACTTACCTTTTAGTTTTCTTGGTAGGTACCTTTTTTATCACACATTACCCAATTTGCCTCTTTCGTTTACCTTTAATTGAAATATAGATAAAACGGTAATACCGATCCTAAAATTATCATCTTTTCAGAGTTCTTGTCTATCCAAGCTAACTACTCTATCTGGACTTGGAACACCATATTTAAAAGAATATTCTAAATATTTTGTCTACTTAATTTTAATCCTTTTATTCAAGGACCTGTCTTCACTACTATATTCTTTTCTACTAATACCAAGGAGGTTCTCTAAACTTTTACATTAGCTTTCTTATAACAAAAATTGCTGTTGCAGACCTGCCTTGCATAAATCCAAATTGACATTTATCCATTTTCATTTTTTAGAACCTTACACTAAATAGATTTCACCACAAATGTAGGATAATAAAATATTGGGAATCGAGTGCTATGAAAAATTGTCATTGTCAACAAAATGAAGCAGAAGTTTACTGGAAATAACTATTGCAAACCAAATAAAACACTAAATAGCTATGTTTAAAATGTCTTTATTCTTTATTAAAAATCTGGGAAATCAAAGGAGGGGGAGGCCTTTATTGGTGCAATGGCGAAGGAAAACCCCTCTAAACCTCGCCTAGGGCCCAGTACATCCCGATTTAAAAATAAAATTCTAATATAAAAGTCTACAAATACATTACTTAACACGACTTTAAAATTCAGGCCTAAACCAACCATTTAAACATATATTTTATGAAATTTTGCTACATATATTACTAATCAAGTAAACATATAATAATGTAAAATTAACTAACTTTCTTGTAAATAAGCCTATAAAACTATAATAAAAGTTCAATACAGATAAACAAACACAAAATACACGTGAGCTACAAGAATGTTTCAAATTTAATTTTTAATCAGTTTCTTTTTTTATTGGAAGGAAAATATTCCTGCTTTTCCATTTTTCGCTTCTTTGTAATATCCTTAGTGGTTTCCTGATATTTTTCCTTCATCTTACGCTTTGCTCCTTGAACAATTCTCATAATTTCGTCATGTGCTTGTGTATAAATTTTATCATCTAAGTCATCTAAGCTGTCCATGACATTTTTTAAGTTTTCTTTTTGAAGACATCGTTTGGTGTTTTCCTGGATCACATTTGTCTGTTCTACCTTCCCTCTGACAAACTCATTAATTTCCTCCTGATGCTTTGATTTGATAATTGAAGTTTCTGCCAAACACCTTGCAGCATCATCTAAAACAGAGTTAGTTCCCTCACGCTCCTCATGCATTCTTACCAAGTGCACATGCTTACACAAGGTATTCCTCACCATATATTCAAAACACTCACACTGGTAGCGATGAATACAAATTTTACATACTCTGTACAATACAATGTCTTACATTCATTTTCACATACTTGCCTTATATTTACATTATATAATTTATTAGGATCTCTAAATGACTTTACCTGAAATTGACCATATACCTTCACATTTTTCTTAACCTCCACTTTGTTTTTCATCTTTTCTGCCAATTTGTGTGCTTTTATTATAACATTCATTATTATTCATTATTCATGAATCCTAAGGCAAAATCTTCTTTTTTAAGTACATCATGTTCTTCTCCTAATAAAAATAAAACACTAAATTTATAGTTTACTGATAATTTATAGTTTAGAGATAATTAAAGATAAATTAATGGTAAGAAACTGAAATTTTATTGTATATTTTAATGGGTAATTATTCATCCTTCTAGTATAGTACTGAGCCCATGATATGTTAGAACATGTGATTTGTGGAAAAGGTAGCATATAGAAGGGCTCTAAGATGAAAACAAAAATAAAGAATACAAAAGAACCTTCAACAACAGACTATAAAATAAAGCAAGGCATGAAAACACAAATAACAAATCGGGAACCTGTGAAATTCCATAAGGTATGCATCCAAAGAAGTAATAGGCATGCAGAAAAAAACAAAGAATTTAATGGTTTGACTAAGAATATAAATTAATAACTGAAAGAAAAAGCAGCATGTAAAGGGAAGCAGCAGCAATGTGGAAAAAGATAAGTAGAAGCAGAAGTTACTTAAGAAGATAGGAAGAGTAAATTCATGAGAAACGATAATCAATAAGTATGCAGACAACTAGCTTTTGCAAATGATGTTAACATAATAGTAATAACAATATAAAATATTATAGAGGAACTTAATCAGATAGAACAAACTGCATGGACAAGTAAACTGAAAACCAATCAAGCTAAAATAAAATACATGTAGCAGCAAAACAGCAGGAGAGTATAGCATAATGAAGTGTAAAAAACTTTATATAGGATAACTAGTTATATGCAATACTAGTGTTAAAAATTATTGGGTAGAAGAATATCCATAGCCAATAAGAGTTACCATGACTTAAATAAACAACAGGTAATAATACAAGAGAAAACTAAGTGCCAATTATATAAAACCTTAATAAGATAAGTTATTCACATATGTATCTGAAACATGCACACTTACTAAAAGTGAAGAAAGCCAATAGGCTAATTCTGAAAGACAAATTTTAAGCCACATATATAAACCAGTAACAGAAAATTGTATGTGGATAAGAAGATATACATTTTAACTATAAAGGGAATACCAGGATCTGATATCATAACATTCATACAAATAGGACAACTTCAATATAAGGGAAGTGTAGAACAGATGAAAGAAGATGTAATCCCTTCCAAAACAAACAAATAATTCCAGTTGGAAATAAAACTAAAGGAAGATTAGATATAAAGAACAAATAAAGCAAGACATGAAAATTTTAATAATCAAAAACTGGAAGAGCAAAGTGGGAAATAGATCAGAATGGACAAATATTCTTAAACAGACTAAGATCCAAAAAAGGTTGTCTAGTAAAATAAAAACTAGTAAATTTGCCCCATAAATCAGCACCTCCATTACAAAATTAGCTTTAATGAAAAAAACCAATAACTACAATCTTAGGAGATATATTATTTAAAAATGTATATTGAATGTTTCATAAAAAGGTATGAATGTTGTTGATTCTGCTAAGAGTAAGGTTTGTTACATGTCACATGATAACAATTCAAACAAGTCAAATTGTAATAGGATTAATTATAATTGTAGTAGGTATTAAAAAAATGATTGGTCTTTACCTTCCTTCTTGAATAAGAAAGCATAATTCTTGTTGTTAGCATTCCATTCCTGAACCTTTAAAGCCGTTGCTACTATATCATTTTGATCTCGTTTCTTATATGTATTATACTTCCTGGACAAATTTGAGAGATCTTTACTTGTTAATAGGGCAAGTCTGTCTACTTTTGTTTCCAATTTTCTTGAATCTTTTAAAATTCTGCTAGATGGCACCCCAGATGTTAACTTCTCTACAATCATTTTTTCTTCCGCTTTTGACAGATGCATGGTTCTTAATTCCTCTTCATGTCCAACATGTGTTTTCCAAAAACTGACTGAAACTTGTCCTTGATCTCTCAGTTTGCAAATCAGCCTAGAGGGACACACTCCTTTAATTTTAATTGATCCACCAGATTTCTCCGTCCTAATTTTGGGCTTATATCCTAAATATAGATTAGTGTAAGTTTTAATTATTTGAAGTAACAAAGTATTGGACCTACCATTCAAATTACTTCTGTTACAATCATAGTATAATATCTTATACTCCTTTTTATGAACTGCTCTCTGTTTAGCATAACTTGTCTCAAATTTCTGCATGTCTTTCCATGTCTCATATTCTTGTAAACTAGAAAATTCAAAAGTTATTAATTCAATACTCACCTGGTGGTTCTCATTTAGATGTTTTCGTAAGTTCTCATGGCTTTTTAAATTAGTTTCTTGTTCACATAAGGGACAAATAATGTGATTAATTTTCTTATTCGACACATCTATTTTATGGATTCTTTTGATATGACGATTTCGTAATTCCACATTTTTAAATATTTTGCTGCAAAGATGGCAGGCCCCTGAGTTAATTTCACAGCTTGTTGAAGTAGATGTAATAGGGCTTGTTGAAGTAGATGGATAGACAGAATCCATAATTGCTTGCTAAAACAAAGTCTTAGGTAATTAAATATGGTGTTCTAACGAACAGATTTTTAAAAATAAATGAGAAAAATTTAAATTAAAATTTTCTGTGTGCTTGCTTATTCGCAAATTGGTATAAAACCGCCTAATCATAGATGTTTAAGCGCCAAACCCAAACAGAGAGATACCTAACCTGAAAAATTCAAAATCAGATGCCCACCAATCACAGCAAACGTAGGTTGCAGTTTATAGAGTAGTCTAGAAATGAGCAATCCCTTCCACTTTTCAATTTGTTCTACACGCAACCCGCCAGCTCTCGCTTGTCGGGTTATACCTGGCTGGTTTTACGATAATCACTATAAGTAAGACCCGTTTTTCTTTTATGGTCAAAATCTTTACATTTTATCGGCTTTTTATATTTAATTTATGTTTTGCAGCAATATTTAATGGACAGCCTAAGTCTAATGGAGTCACAAAAGTATGGAAGGAGCTTATATTGACTCCAAACAATTTTATTTGTGTGTTAAATTGTCATAAGAAATTTTTCATTTAGTGTTTATGTGCTTTGTGTGGTAAAATAAGACTTTTCATTTAGATATTTAGTTAAAGAAACGTGTCAATTAAGAGATTTTTATTCGTTTTTGCCCAGGTGAGTTAATTTAATACAATGATTATACTGTAAAAGTTTTTGAGGTTATGTTCATTTTGTTTATTTTCAGTTCTTTTGTTTTTGAAAAGAAATAATGGCTTTAAAACATGTTTTAAAAACTTTCGAGCATCACTGGTTTTATCAATGATAATAAAATTATAAAAAGAGGTGAAAATGCCTTGGAATCTGGCCATGTGAAGAAAATGGACTTCGACTCTGATTTACAGATTATAAGGGGCGAAATATTGGCTAGTATGAAAAACAGAAGCTACAAGGTATCTATAGGTATGATAATATATACTTTAGTTAACATAATAGTGAATTATCTGGTATAATTTTATTTTAGAGTTGGAAAACAATGGTGAAATTTCATCAGCCACTTGTACTTGTCCGAGAGGCATAAAATGCCATCACATTGTGGCATTGGCACTTTTCGGACATTATAACATATCAGTGACAGACAAAGCATGTTTCTGGAATGCACCACCTAAACCAAAGTTTGGGCCATTACCTCAATCTGCTGAGGAGCATAATCCACCAAAGCCATATATACCTATTGAAGATGGGATACCAGAAGAAGCTATTAAAATAGCAAAGGAAAAACTAAACTGCTTTGGGAATACTGTTGGATTCACTTGGTTCTTGAAAGAGGGGTCAATAGATTCTCCAAAAAATGTTGCCCCTGTAATCCAAGACATCATTTCATCAAATGACTTTCTGGAGGCCACAGATAAAGTATCGACCTTTAAAGAAAAGTGTGCTATTGGTAATGAGTTAATAAAGAACATTGCTGCCTCCACTACAGGTCAGGTATCAAATGAAAATTGGTACCTAGTAAGAAAATTTAGGTTGACTTCTAGCAACTTTGGTGTTGTTATTTCAGCTTGCTTGAAAAACAAATTCCCATCAAGTTTGTTTAAGACACTTTTAGGTGAGTCATAAATCTATAAAAACTGTTTTTTCTTTGCAGTTCTTTTTTACTTTTGTTTATTTTGACATATAAATATTTATTATGTTTTAAGGTGAATACAATTTGGATGGTATCAAAGCTATCCAGTGGGGCAGAACACATGAAAAAGATGCTCTAAATTGTTTGAAGCAGGAATACAAATTAAACATACAACCAACTGGAGTATGGCTCTCAAATTCAGGACTTCTAGGAGCTAGTCCTGATGGATTGATCAATGAAGAAGAAGCCACTATGGAAATAAAATGTCCATATTCATTCAGAAACGATCAGTTGTCTGAAAAGTTGAAAAATTATAATAAATATATTATTTTTTATGATGATGGGGGGAATTTAAGGGTAAATGAGAAACATAATTATTACCACCAAATCCAAGGTGCTCTCCATATCTTGAAAAAGAAAAAATGCTACTTATGCATATATACATTAAAAGATATAATTGTGACAATTATAGAGTATGACGATTCATGGAAAGGAAATCTTCAGCTCTTGGAAAATTTTTATGTTGAACAATATTTACCCAAGTTATTAGAGAATTAATTAATAAAAATAAGGTTAATCTTGTAAATGGGTATATTTAAAAAAAAACCTTAAAAGGCTACATCAAATAACATGAACGTTTTTGGAATAATAATTCCATCATCAGGTTTCAAAATGCAAGGTTGACATGCCTGAGCCGCCACCAAAATATCAGGGTAAAAACCCTTTAAAATACATGCAGTTACAAAAGATTGTACATAATGTTGTTATAAATATGTGATGTTTAATATTAAATTAAATTTGACTTACTTAAGTTACCACCTGTAGTCCGTTTGAAGAGG
>OU898285.1:1599430-1789430 GCA_918026665.1 Diabrotica balteata
TTTATAGTTACTTTTAAACCAAGATATATTAATAGATTTTGAATATCAAAAGGAGATTCAATTGTAAAATTTGTATTAAAATCACCAAGTATGATCAGTTTGTCTGCTTTACTAAGCACGGACCATGTAACATTCTCAAAATTCATCGAAAACAGGTCAAAGTCACCCTTATCTGATCTGTACACAGTTAAAATATTGGTTTTTGTTGAAGGTAGATAAATTGCACAAAACTCTGAACTTTGCTCTACATTATATTCATTTAGATTAAGAGAAGAATACATAAGATTTTCTTTTACATAAATTGCAACACCACCTTGTTTCTTTTTTACAATACCAAAGAAATTAGCTAATGCAAAGCTGTAGACGCTAATTAATTTTAGGTTTTCCTCAGTTTGCCAGTGCTCGGAAAAACATATGACGTCATAGAACTTTTGATCCGCAAGAAAGGCATTGATTATATCGACTTTATTTGAAATACACTGCAAATTTACATGAAACCTGTCCACCGTGGCTTGTCGAAGTTTCTAGGTTTTTTCTTCCGTCTTCTTCATGTGCTGAAAATTTATTTTGAAGTTAAATCTCCTAACTGCAGCTTCTTTGGGACAAAAAATATTAGGTCTATAGACTTCGTCAATTTTATCGAAAAGGAAAGATACCTTATATGTAGAGTATATTCTATACCATTTAACGCAGTTAAAAGTAATATCGGGTGCCGTCTCACCCAAGAATTTTAGAAGATTATCGGCTTTCATATCAACACATTCGTGACACATGTACAGTTGCGGTCACGGAATAGTTTACACCTTACTTTTTATATTGTAATACTGTAAAATTGCAGTGTCGTACGGATTTGATAAATGTCAAAGTCAAAAAATTTCAAAACGTCAATGCTTTCGCGAGTGTTCAACAATAAAATAAAAGTATATTAAACTCTTCCAAAATGGTTAGAATACATTTGAATTATGCGCAAAAAGCAAGAGCAATTGCCAAACTCGAAGAAGGTTGGTCACTAAGGCAAGTTGCTGCTGATTTGAACGTGAGTCATATGTGCATATGGAAGATTAAACAAAGATGGGATAATTTTCACTCTATAGCACGGTTGGGCGGTTCAGGAGGGCAGAAGATTTCCACAGATCAACAGGATGAGATGTTAGTAGATTATTTGAGAGAATCTCCTTTTGCCACAGCTCAAAAGGCAAGAGAAGAGGTAGCGTTTCCAGGCAGTATTCGCACTGCACGTCGAAGAATTAAAGCAAGTGGACTGCTAAATTGTGTAGCTGCACGGAAACCTTTTTTGACTGAGGATCACAAGAGGAGACGAGTTGAATTTTGTAATTAATTTATAAACCGCGATGAGAATTTTTGGTCTAGGGTTGTATTTTCCGATGAAAAAGTATTTCAGTCGTATAATAATGGTCGAATAAGAGTTTATAGGCCGAGAAATCATAGGTATGATGAACAGTATACGCATCATTTAGAAATAGTGGAGGATTCTCTGTCAACGTATGGGGATGGATAAGTGCCGAAGGCCCGGGCGTTTGTTATCATGTAGAGGAGAAGTTAACAGGATTATATTACAAACATATTATTGAGCACACAATGTTGCCATCGGTGATCCAGAGATTCCCCAACAACGACTTTATCTTCCAACATGACAATTGCCCGGTGCATACGAGTAGAATTGTTCGAGAATGGCTAGAAGAAACTGATGTTAATGTTCTTCCGTGGCCTTCCCGTAGTGCAGACTTTAACCACGTCGAAAATGTGTGGGCAGAGTTAACAAAGAAACTAAATGATGTAGCAATATTTTAGGATTAATGATGGAAAGTCAGCAACTGATCTGTTTGCTACATATGCTAGCGGCAGCTGTTCATCGGCGAGCAATGGTCGTAGATACTGTTGCTTTAGTTTATAAAAAAATGTTAAAATTAAAAGTGAAATTTGAATTTAAATTTAATGTGTGGAAATTGAATTATAAAATAGTCGTGCCCAGAGCGCCACTTTATTTATACAGTTAAGTAATACTTCACCAAACAAAGAAAAATGAAGACTGCGATTAAATGATTTAACTCTTACTTACCAAAAAAAACTAATATTACCAAAATTGCAAAATTGTAGACTCCAAAATCAAAACACAGATTCAACTAACAAAAGCTTGTTTTATTTTATTTTAATTAAATAGAAATTTAACAAATTATTGAAAAATAGCAAATATTTAATTGAGCCGTAAGTTAAGTACATAAAAAAATAATAGTCAATATGACATTGCAAAGTGACCTTCAGATTGAAAGTTTAAAAAAATAACATTTTATAAATGTACTTAGTAATTGGAAAATTATATTAATATTTAAACAATTAAATATATATACCTAACTATGTGAGTTAGTGGTATAGTATTAAAAAAATTATAACTCATTACTTTGATTCTTGAAAAAAAATTATATTATACCTAGTACCTTTTATAGCTATAAGGGTTTACACTTTATTGAAATATTTTATTAAAAATACTTAAAGAAAAAATATTTAAGCCACTATTTGCGGTATATCATAAAACAAAATAACTTTCTGTAAGATATTATCTTTTAAAAAAAATAAAAAATTGCAAAAAAAACCTGTTCTCAAGCCTACTATTCCCAAAGCAGCTTAGGTGGTAGAGGTTGATTTGGAGAAGTTTGAAGGAGTCCTGGAGGCAATTTAAAGTTGGAGCAGAGAACAATGGCTCGAACACGAACACATGGCCATGCTTTCAGGAAGCAAAAATCGAGAAGTCTTCTTGGGATTGAAGTGATGTTGGTGGTAACTAACTGATTTTTCCACAGCCCTATTATCGCCGACAAATTGGAGGCATCAGGGACTGTAACTGGTGGTTGGACCCACGTGTGGTTGCACAGGATTCAGGAGCAGAATAAGTTACCCCGAAAATGGTAATTCCTCGAAAAGGAATAGGCTTCCAGCTAGTCCCCTCTCGAAATTTAGGGGACACAAGGCAACTAAACCCGACAAAAATGCAAAAGCCTTTTCATTTCGGCCATGGCTTAATATAAAGCCAAAAATTTTACAAAAAATAGGAAGTGATGATTTGATGACTAATGTCAGAGACAAACAGAAGACCAATCTCATAGAGAAAAATTCCCTAGGTTAATTAACAGTCTATGGTAAATTTGGGCCTTAGAACAACGACTTTCTTGAAAAACCGCCTAAATTATAAGCAGACAATCATAGATTCTCGAACAGTGAGACGACCTTACTCGAAGCAATAAACCGAAGACAACAGGTGTTTAACTTCAGATCGATACATTTGTTGACATTTTTCACAAAGTCAAAACAGCTGGCCGAGAAGAATAAAACAATTTAACTTTTCGTTGAAAATTAATAATTATGTACACCTTCTACAAAATAGAGAGGCAGAAAGGTAAGTCATTTATTACATGATATTCGACATTACATAATTAACATTAACTTTATTTTCAGATTGGTGAAGATGGATTATATTTTGTTACTAAAAATCAAATTTCAACTACCAGAACCCAGAAACTAGAAGTTTAATCTATAAAATTAAATATATACTTCCATCCATATCTGTACACTAGTTATTTAAATGAATAAAGTATGTTCATGACTACTTAATATTTATTGTGTTTATAGTAAAAACCAGGTAAGCAATTTTTAACTGCTACAATGAAAGAAACCTTAGAAGACCACGGAATTGAATTATGGGAAGCAATTGAGCAGGCATGGGAAGAGCTTGTTAACTATAACATGAGGGGATTGGTGCTATCTATGAACAGAAGACTGCAAAATTGTATTGACAAGAATGGGGCTTCCACCAAATATTAATTATTATTTATCATTGTTTATCGTTATTTAATATAAAATAGATTTAAAATAAAATGCATATTAAAAAAAAAGACTTCTTTATTTTCGTTATTAAGATCATAATCCATTTTATTCAAAAAACTGTTTTCTATATTTTTCATTTTGTAAAATATTTTGATATTTTAATTTTAATCTACCTATTCTAGCTAGTACACCACTGGCAACGTCACTTTGACGTAAAAGGTGCGTTTAAACGAAGTAAAAATTTAAAAAATGGGCTCCTAGATACGTAAACCTGTAAACTATTCCGTGACCGCAACTGTACATGACCTTTTCTAGGAATGGTGTTTACATTAGACGATTCGTTACTTGCAATAATGGGTTTGTATCGGCGGCGGCCGGCCAGGTGAAGTAGGTGAAGGTGAGGTTCACCAAAAAAATATAATTAAATTGAGACAAATAAATAAAAAATAAAAGCAACATTATTATATCTAAATTCTGAAATAATTATTATTCTTTTAATTATCTAAAAATTAAAAAAGATAACTAGCTTTATTAGCGGTAGGTACTTGACGGTCAAGTCCTGACCTGTGTCACTAGCCGTGTACGATTCAGGAATAGGTGAATATCATTTTTGAAATGCGGAATTCATCTGCACAAGCGTTCACGGTTGCCATGGCAACGTGACGTCAGCCTGTCGTTAGTGATAGCTGAGAAAACTGGAAGTGCAGATCAATTGAAAAATAAACTATCCGTCTTCACCACTAGTTTAATGTGTATGTAGTATTCCTATTTTTCGGAAATTTCTCTCAGCGACAATATTTTGAAATTTAGTCTATTATATAGATATTTTTTATATATAGTTATTAGTATTTAGTTTAGTCACAGTATTAAGTTTATTTGTTTAGTGCACTTTATTATAAGCCCATCGACTTAATCTTGTTTTGCAACAGAGCTTTAAGAAAATATCAAAATGTCGAATTTTTTTTGCAACTATTACCGGAATCCCATCGTTTTTCATAGTTCAGCAAAACGATCGTACGCTCTTGCATCTACATCGGCTAGACGTATGCCAACAATTACAGAGACAAGATGGTCGTCTAATTCAAAATTAATCACTGTAATTATTGAAGACTGGGAAAAATTAAAAGGTTGAGGTTTTTGATAATATAATGAATTCTGAAGAGACCGCAATCAGTTCAGCTGCTAAAGGGTTTTTAAGAGATTTAAATGATTTTGAGTTCACATTTTTAGCAACAGTTTTTAGCGACATTTTTCATATAACAGATATTTTATATGATGTTCTTCAAAAAAAGTCCCTAGATATTAATTTTTGTTTAAACCAGATAAGGAGAACTCGTCAATTAATAAGTGATAAAAGAAATGAAGAATTTTTTAATTCTATTTTTGAAAAAGCAAGCACAATGACGGTCATTAATACTTCCAAACGTTTTAGGTGTGATGATGGTATGAGCAAGAATGCAATTACTACTCAATACAGAGCATTATTTTTTGAAATATATGATCATATTTTAATGGAAATGGATATACGTTTTCAGGATTGTGATAAATTAAAATTCGTAAGCTTAGCAGATACAACAAAATTTGAGTCATACAGTTTGACCTTCCCTTCCGACGCTTTTCAAAATTTATTTGAGTTTTATGGCACACAATTTACTAAACATCAAAGACTTAAAAGTGAGCTCTGCCTTCTTTATGCCGACGAAAATTACAAAAATGTGAATTTGCAAGAATTGGTTATAAAGTTACAACCAATTAAAGACATTGTTGCAGAAGCCTATAATTTGTTTTGTTTAATTCTGACAATTCCATCGACAAGCGTTTCCGTAGAAAGAAGTTTTTCGTGCTTAAAAAGGTTAAAAACTTTTACAAGAAACACTATTTCACAAGATAGACTATCCAGTTTGACTGTTATCGCACTTCATAAAGAACTGTTGAATGTACTTATGCAGAAGCATCTTTTCTACGAGGATATTATTGATAGATTTGCCTCCTTAAAAGACCGAAGGATCGACTTGATTTATAAAAACTAGATAAGTCAGTTCTATTAGTCTATCTAATACTGCTTTTTTTTGTTTAAGTATCTCTTCACCCTCGGTTCTAGTATCATCACCATCATCATTCCGCAACCTCTTGCATCCAATTTTGAATATAGGTCTCCTCCATAGTCTTCCATTGCTTTTCTATCTTGTGCCATCTGTATCGAATTTCCCACTTTGATAATGATAATTAAAATAGTCGGGGCGGGCCAAAACCAGTAAACACTGCACTGTCTGATCCAGAGTGATCGGCTGCAATCGGCATCTGACCCAGAGTGGGCGGCTGAATCGAAACTCAACAAACCCGTTTTACCAGGCGGGGTGTTTTAATCGCCAAAAAACCCTCAATGAAATGTCGAAGCTTCAGAATTAAAATACACCAGGCAAGCAGAACGAATCGTATCTAAAACTTATCCAACGAGAAGAGATAGTGCGCCAAAACAACAAGGCGTTGCCAAATTTGCCAGGTCCGGATTTAACGTTTGCTAATACATACTTTTTTAAACATATTTTTTTGGTAAATCGGAAATCCAAAATTAATAATATGTTGTACTTATCTGGATTCATCTTGTTGGTTTTATGCAAAAGAAATTTTTCCATTTTAAAAATAAATAGCAATGTGTAACACGCTCCTATTTACAATGAAATAAAACACCGCCACTTAAATACGAAGTCAAAAATATAACACAAATAAAGATACTTCTAATTGATGAAATCAACTGAAACCCATATATAAACAATGTCTTGGGAATCTCCTAATCGCTGTAATATATATACGCTCGCAGCTCTTATGCGAGTTTGATTACACGCAAGAATTTGCTGACGCCAGCATTTGTTGGCACGCTAGTAAAATAAAATTGCATGTATAAACAGTTACTGCGAGAAGTAGCGAGCAAGTCCGAAAAGTGCATGACTGTTTATACATGCAATTTTATTTTACTAGCGTGCCAACAAATACTGGCGTCAGCAAATTCTTGCGTGTATAAACTCGCTATAAGTTCAGTTGATAAAATAGCTTTCGTGGTAATTGTACATTTCGGCGCGTTTAATCGAACTTAGTGGGTGTTTATTTATGCTTTCTATTGTTTGCTTTTATATTTATTTTTTTACACTGTTTACAGTTTGCTGTCTAATTTTCAGTTTTACAAACAATGTCGAGTTCTACAGATTCTGCCGAGGAATTTACTCCAAAAAAGCGTTCAAAATTACGTGCATTTAGTAGTACGGAAAAAAGCGTTATATATAATATTTATAAATCGACAACGGAATCGCGTCCTGAAGCTTTAATATCGGAAATAGTTAAACAAACTGCTTCTACCAGCGGAGTAAGTGAAGCTTCTGTGTACAGAATTATTAGGGAACAGAAAAGTACAGAAGGATTTTCTTCACCGAAAAAGAACAAACCCAGAAAAACCATACTTCACAAAATAGACGATTTTGATAAAACTGCTATTCGTCGAATTGTACATCAATTTTTTTTTTTCGCAACGAAATACCAACTATAGACAAAGTTCTTGCAGCTGTTAACGACGACGAAAGCTTGCCAAATTTTAAACGCAGTACTTTCCATAAATTTCTAAAATCATTAGATTTTAAATACGTACGTAGGGTTAGAAACAGTGCTTTATTAGAACGAGAAGAGATTATTTTATGGAGGCGAAATTTTTTAAAATCCATTAAAAAATTTCGGGAGGAAAACAGGAAAATTTATTATTTAGATGAAACGTGGGTAAATGCAGGACATACAAAATCTCATGTGTGGGTTGACGAAACAGTGAAATCTTCCAGGCAGGCGTTTTTGTCAGGTCTCTCAGCAGGTCTCAAAAATCCATCTGGCAAAGGAAAAAGACTGATTCTTACACATATTGGGAGTGAAACAGGTTTTGTAGAAGGTGGCCTATGGACGTTTGAATCAAAAAAGAGTGGCGACTATCACGAGGAAATGAACTCAGACGGTTTTGAAAAGTGGTTTGCAAATATTTTGCCCTTTTAGAAGACAACTGTGTCATAGTTCTCGATAATGCTCCTTACCATTCGCGAAAAAGTGAGAAAGTACCGACTACAGCATGGATAAAGCAAAAAATAAAAGACTGGTTACGATAAAAAAATATCGACTTCGATGAGGACATGCTTAAAGTTGAACTCTTACAATTAGTGGCACCGCGTAAGGCTGAATATAACAAATATGTTATCGATGAACTCGCAAAAGCTCAAAATAAAACCGTTTTACGTTTGCCACCCTACCATTGTGAGCTCAATCGTAATTACACAATATGGTGTTCGTTCGGTAACTACTCAATATTGACTGTGTTCATTTGAACTCAAATCCCCAATTTATAATCTCACACATAATAGATACATAAGCACCTTAGGTCATTGCTTCGTTCATATCACACCACCTAACTTTTGCTTATAATACAATTTAATCTACGCCTTAATTGCGACACTTAGGAAGTTCAATTAGAAAATGTTATTATTCGGCAATTTATTTAGTTGTAGGTAAATGAACTAATTATTAAATTATCATACGATATGGTTTTGCAATATATATAATGCAAACTTATACACGGTGAAACTATAAAAGATTAAGAAGTTAAGAATAATGTGAGATTATCCTATTGAGCTGATTTGGGCTGATGCTAAAAATTTTGTTGCTGCCAACAACAAGACTTTCAAATTTGCAGATGTCAAAATCCTTTTAAATGATGCCCTTAACAACATTACCCAGGAGAAATGGAAAAACTGTGTGAAGCATGTGCAGAATACAGTAGAAAAAAAGTTCTGGGAACTTGATAATATTATTGAGGTCATGGTTGAACCGTTAATTATAGAAATTGGTAGTAATGGTGATAGTGATAGTTCAAGTTTTTCCTAATTGTTTTTAACGACAACAAGGTAAGCCATCTTAGTAGCCACGTTTTTTTTCCCAAGTTAGCTATAAAACGGAAGGCGAACGATTTTTTTGGCATGTAAGCCTCGTTTGTTTGTATTTATTTTCATAATTATCCCACTAATCTCAATTATTATTTGTAAATCTTTTTTATAAGAATAATGCATAACATACATTTTCCTCAAGTTTGATTTATTATAATTTTACCAGACTGATTAACGGAAATAGAAATAAGTGCACAAAATATAAAGGGTTTGAAAAAAAAGTTATTTTAAATGTCATTCCATATGCATTGCAAAATGTATGTGCTCATTTTTCATAATTGTCAACAAATGGATTTAAAATCTATGTAGCACAATAAAATATAACAAATTGGCAACAGCGCAATAACAGAAGTATCGTCTAACTGTGGCTAGGGATGCATCTTTATCGTTCGACTTCTCTTCAAATACTAATTTAATGGAAGTTACAGCAGTACAGCTGTGTACAGTGTTGTCAGTTGATTTAGTATTAGTATTTAATTTAAAAATACAAACAAAAAATTGTATAATGAATATCTATTCCCAAGTTTATGACATATGGGATGAGAAAAACATTTATTGCCGACTTTGTATGTGCATTGAATCAAAAATGTTCTATTATTTAAAAATATATATTCATAAATATCACTTAATTTTCGTAATACAGATCTGAAATAGGCGGAGAGAGATCTAAACGCCAGCCAATTAAAACGTTTATAACCCTACA
Organism: Diabrotica balteata; assembly: GCA_918026665.1. Classification (NCBI taxonomy): domain Eukaryota; kingdom Metazoa; phylum Arthropoda; class Insecta; order Coleoptera; family Chrysomelidae; genus Diabrotica; species Diabrotica balteata. The sequence continues at coordinate 1,608,944 of OU898285.1, forward strand.
CGCGTATATTTCGTTGTTTACTGGCACTATCGCTTCTCGGTGGATAGATCTTAGTATAAGTGCCCTAAGAAACTGTTTTCAAGTTATTAGAGCCCTAAACTCTTCATTGTTTTAACGAATTTTTAATGAGATTTGTGCGCGACGTAGGTACCAAAATTCCTTTAGGCTCCAGCAAGGTTTTCTCGTCTTCACCACTTTTTTAGGCCACGAGCCGCCGCTGGTTTGTATTTGTTTTATTTTTTTGATTGGTTATTCCAAGATGAGTGTCATGTTTTTAGATTGTTTGTATTTTCTTTGTGTTTATCACTCATGTATGAATGAGGTCGACTTGTGTTTTATTTACAGTAGACTCCCTCTTAACCGGCCACCTCGGGACCAGAGCCTGGCCGGTTGACCAAATGGCCGGTTAATCCGATGTGCAGGCATTTTCATGAGAAAAATCAAGTACATGCATACATATATCAAACACATGTACATGAAGCTGTATATTAATAAAGATCACGGAGTATACAGTTGAAAAATACTATTTATTTCTATGTACATATATACATATTTAAATATTTTACAAACTTGTTTTAAAAAAATCGGTAACTTTCTTCTGTTTCTTGACATTAAGTGAATTTTTAAAAGCTATATCTCTACATTTTTTAAAAACCAAGAGGTCTATTGAAGATGACCCAGGTTGTTGTTCAATCTAATTCAATGCCACCTCCATTGCAGCCCTCGCTTCGGTGTGGCCGACCTTTTCCTTTCCGTCAACATCATCATCATCAGTCTCTTCATTTTCATAGGGCTTATGTGTTGCTAGTGTAATTATTTCGTCGTCTGTCAAAAATTCGTTTTCAAGTTCCTCGTGATAGTTCATCCATTCTTAAATATCTTCGGTCTGTAATTTGACATTTTCGGATAACGTTTGGAGATCTTGAAGAATGGTGGTAGAATTATCTTCTTCGTCTGATTGTTGACACTCAACAAGTTCCTCAATGTTGGTCCAAAGTTTTCGCCAAGACTTAACGAAAGTAGAAGCAGGAATTTGTTGAAAGGCGGAAGCTAACATGTGAATTAGGAGAGTAGGAGTAGAATTGTTTTAGTGGGAAGATTTACGCTCTTAAGATGACGCGTTACTCTCGGAACAAATTCACGCTCAAACCATTCTTTGAATAAATCAGCGCTCATCCATGCTGATTTTTGTGATCTGTAGAATACGGGGAGGGATGATGGATGTAAATTTTTAAATGCACGCGGTTTAGTGGACTTACCAACAACGAAAAGATGAATTTTGTGTGTTCCTGCTGCATTTGAACAAACAGCAACTGTAATGCGCTCTTTATTCTTTTTAAATCCAGAAGCTGATTTTTATTTGGAATCTGGAAGCATTTTAAAATTGAGACCCACCTTCATCAATTCATCATCATTCATCATTCAGAGATCATCAAGCGGCAAAACAATAGGAACGGGGAGTGGCCGGTTAATACGACGACCGGTTAATGCGGGACCGGTGAAGAGAGAGTCTACTGTAATTACAATTCGATGGGTTCTTGACTGGTTGAACCTGAGCTGCACGGGACTGCAAGACAATGAAGAAACAAAGGCTTTTATCAGAACCATCGCAATCGGAATTAACACTAGCAGGTACATTCCTTTCATTGTAAAAGAGAGGTGAGACAAGAAGCAAAACGGTCTACTATATGTAGCTCGTACAGTTACTGAAGCTAAAAATAGGGTCTAACAATAACCTACAAAATCTTTAAAACCACATCGATTTTTCTGATTTTTTTTTGTTTTTAGAGGACGAAAAGTACCGATTACAGTAATAAATTGCAATAGAATATATATTTAATAGTGATTTACACGATTTACGATTTACATGTCAAATACTTGTTGTTTTATATTATGGAACATGGCTAGTATTATTACGCCAGCCCGTATGGTACGCTGAAAGAACCTTCAAGTAGTATGTTAGAAGAACCTACTGCTACGAGATAATTCCAATGTATTCTAGCGGCGTGGATATAAAGTTCCAGAATGAGTGAAGCGCCTATATATAAAGATAAATTAGATTGTAGAAGTTAGTCGATCATATAAATTTGTACGGTTACGTAAATAAATGTTATAAATTAATTCTGTTTTTAGTGTTAGTGTTAGAAGACTGTAAATAAAATAAACACTACAATATTTAACAATATACCTTACCTTTTAATCTCGAAGCTTGGTGGAAATACGCTGAGCAGATACATTTCCTAACAACATCCCAATCAGATCCACAAGACCTCATCTCTAGCTTTTGCTGAATTACTATATCTTTTAACTGTTGTCTCACTTCTCTGACTTTTCGCATCGCTTTTACGTGAATGAAATGTTTATTGCACCAATGCGAGGAATAATTATTTTGCTTCCATTGATTGTAAACGTTGAGGAAAGTTAAGTGATCACTTTCAGGTACTTGAAATTTTTCTCTACCACTATCTGCTTCTTCTTCCCTTCCTTTAGGACGGTAAAATATAGAAGGTACTGATAACATGGAAACTACAATAAGTATTTCGGCTGTACAACCCATTTGTGACGAAACAATTAACATCTGACATTGCGGGGGATCCAGAGGAAATTCTGCCATTTGTCTATCTCTTTTGTCTATCTGCCAAGATATTTCTTTTACCTATTTGAAATGGACTCACACAAGCAACACATTCATGATTTTAATTTTATACTGTTTGTCCTTGTTTAGTGTAGTGTTTGTACAATTTTATGTTTAATGTTATGTTTATTACATTCTGCACTTGTTGGATAGCCCAAAATTGACGAAATGCCCCTGATGATGCTTTAGATACCGAAAGTACTTGGGCAAGATTAAATTAATAAAAGTGTGCTCGATATCTGCCTTTCATTTTATCAAAGTTCATTTATTCGAGCATTCAACCTTATTTCAATGTTGAATTAGTTCTTGAAATTTTTCTTTTGTGATGTATGATACATCATTGAAAAGGAGAGGAGGTAGCGAATATGTTGAAGACAGAAAAAAAGACACATGGCGGCAATGTCAAAAGGGCATTATATCATATCTCCGTTGTTATTGTTTTGATTGGAGCGTGTGATATGTATCATCATCATACGATTATGCTATATGTATGTGTATGCAGTATTTTGACAAACAGTTGAATGGTACACCTGTTAGATCTTAGAACTGTCTTTAATATCATCCTAAAATGGCATAAAGTCCATTGTATATTACCTAATTTAGTCAAAACTCCGGTGTGATCAAGGGCTCCTAATATCCATAACTGATATAAAGAATTCAAAATATTATCTTGTGGTGGCGGGTCCATAAAGTGAAACTGTAGCAGATCCTGAACGCCTAGAGATTTTAATAGTAATACCGTATTGGCTAAGTTCGTCCGTTGAATTTCTGGAACTGTTGTAATTAACAGCTCGTCTTTATATTGCCTCTCTGTATATAACCGAAAGGCTTGTCCCGGTCCCGTACGGCCTGCTCTTCCCGAACGTTGGTTGGCATTTGCCTGACTGATTGGATAAATCTAAAATAAATATATTATTTAATACAAATTGAGCCAATATATAAGTTATTTTAGAGTTGTCTTGTTTCCGTGAGTTGACTTCTCAATTCCCATCCCAAGTCTTCCCGTTGGGCAAGACTTTCATATAGCGGATAGAGGAGGCAGTAATTACAGTTAGTGGACTAAATTAAAATGAAAACAATCTGAAAATGACTAAAATCTGGGGCAAGCTAACATATCATTGTATGCAAATTGTTTTAAGCGTATCATGCTTACCTAATATTATTACAATGGGAATAACTTACTGATTTAATGTTCAATTTTTTTGTGTTTCTTTATAAACAGGAGAACAACTCACATATATGAGGCAAAATAAAAAAATAATCAACATAGTTGTCATTCAATAAGGAATCAATAAATGTACTCAAAATGTCATTTTTTAGTTTGTTTTTTGACTGCAGCATTTTCGCCTGGATAAATACTTTTTACATACGATTTTTACACTTAACTATCATATAAACGTACTGTAAGCATCCATACCATACGGATTTACACCTTCAGTTTGCAATACCCAGAATCAATAACGAAAATAATTCCGTCAACGGTAAGCGACGTTTCTGCTATATTAGTGGCGACTACACACTTCCTATTTCCTTCTGCAGACTTTTGGAAAATTTTAGCCTGTAAATCAGATGGCAACTGAGAATAAATAGGTAAAATAGATAAATCCGGAGCATTGTCTATTTCTGCCAATCTTTCGGCAAGGACTTCACACGATACTTCGATATCCTCTTGACCTGGCATGAATATGAGAATATCTCCTGAGGGGAGTTGAAGGTGGATTTGTAAAGCTTGTTTCACAGCAGCGTCTACGTAGTCTTCTACAGGATTCTTGCTAAATAATGTTTCTACAGGAAAGGTACGACCTGTGAACACAAACCAACATTAAGGAATAAAGAAAAAAAAACACTAAATTCATTAATCTAAATTTTAACGTTAAATGCATTTTAATTCAATGGTTATAATATTCTTTTAAGTGTCGTCTCTATCACAATGGAGGTTGGCGGATGTGGAGAGTTCGGTAAACTATCTGTGGTTAGGTATCATATAGATATTCCCGCGTTGTACAATGCAATAATATAAGCTCTAACGTTATAAACGCTACATGTTTGTTATTTTTCTTCAAATAATTATTGTATTCCAATTTTTTATGATTTTATTCGTTTGTTAACTTTCTGTTTTGTTTTACTATTTTTCTTTTAAAAATAGTTGGCGCTCAACTCTTCTATCAACTAAAAATTTTGTCTAATCTTTATTCTTCATTTTAAAGTTTCACTTGTTTCAGTTTTATTTCCCGTATTCCGCTGCGTTCTATTCTACACCGTAGCTATGTATAAAGTGTCTAAGCTGTCTATGCTCTACTCCAAAGTACAAAATATTTGTCAGTTAACAACTCTTACAGGTATATAATTGGAACGTTTTCATCTAGAACGAGTAGTTTCTTCACAATATTTAAATGCATAAAAAAAGTCGTTTTTTGGCTTAAATGTTGATAAAAAACCATGACGCAGTAAAAATTTGGATACCCACGAGAGGGTACGCCTTTTCCATTGACTTCTCCCAGATATGCCAGTTGAATAATAAGGCCCAGTATTTTTCGATTTTTAATTGCTTCGTTTCCTGTGGTATTTTTTAAATCCCACAAAATAAATTACCTAATGTAATATTATTAACCTAACCTAATTAAACGTGCAACCCTGCATCTTTTTCTAATGGGCCGCGTTTATCGACCACGTGACCTTCCCATTGCTCATTTAGGTCACGTGGTCAAATTCGGCCCATTAGAAAGAGATGCAGAGACTGCTTTGCGTCAGCTTTTGTCTGTCGCACTGGGGGAACGACGTGACGCTGTATTGCAACGCTTAGTCTATTTTTATTATATGTCTATGGTAGCTAGAATTTTTAATGTAATTTAACTATATTAATCATTTAATTCTTGCCTATATCTTTATTAAATTGAATTATCATGTTTGAATGATTAATATATTGAAAACAATTATTTGTTTAAAATTTTTTTAATGGATTTATTAGAGGAACTAGTGTAAATAACACAACGAAAACTAGTCAATATTGTTAGTTACTCACCTGGTATTGTAAATGTTGGAACATTTCCAAAAAACATAGAAAATTTACTACTGTTCATTGTAGCCGAAGTAACAATTAATTTGAGATCATGACGTCTGGCTACTATCTTCCTCAACAAACCAAAAAGTACGTCAGTACTCAATGATCGTTCGTGAGCTTCATCCATAATTATAGCACTGTAGTGGTCTAAATCTGATTCACGTAAACTTTCCCTTAAAAGTATACAGTCGGTCATGTATTTTATGACAGTCTTTTCAGAAGTGCAGTCTTCGAAACGAATGGCGTAGCCCACCTCGTCGCCTAGAACACAATTTAAATAATTGTCACTTATTATATGTGGTATTTGCAACAACATTTTTTGCAACATTTTTTCCAGATTGTGAATTGGTAATTCATAAAAGGGTCATAAAAATATTACATATGTTTAAATCTTAATTAAATATCTAATTAAATGAACTTAAGGAAAGAGGGAGAAAAGGTGAACAAAACTTGGTTGACGTGTAACTACTGAAGCTGCAATGAAGAGCTGCAGTTGTTTGCAATGCAACTCAAAATATACAGAACTGATCGCTCCAGGAAAACAAGTTCATTCTCAAGAGGTGTTGGAGTCCTTATTGCAGTTCATAAGAGCTTCAACAGTAGATCTTTAACAGTTAATCAGACAGTTGAACAACTTTTTGTCTTGGTGAGTGAAGGTGCAAATCAGTTTATTATAGGAACAGCATATTTTCCACCAAAGTCTACATTTGAGAAATATTCCATATTTTGTGAAACCTTAGAACAAATTGCTGAAGTTTATCCATCTGCACACTATTATCTGACTGCTGAGTTCAATTTACCAAACTGTGAATGGTTTTCAAATGACATGTGCTCTACAACAATTCCTCTACCAGCTGCCACAGCATCTGAAGTTGAAGCCCTGCAGGTTGTGTCTGGTATGTGTGCATACCACAATTTGTTTCAGTCCTAACACTATTGTGAATTCTACTGGTAATATTTTCAATTTGGTACTGGTTAATGAATCAGATGTAACTGTGTCCAGGGCAGATGAAGTTCTTTTGAGGGAGGGTATGCACCACCCACCACTGGTATTTGAGATAAAGATGACCAAAAGGTGCCCCAATAATAGTGGTTTGGTTAGTGATGGTTTCTATAGGGACTTTAAGTCGGCTGACTATGTGAAAATAACTGATTTTTTATCACAGTTCTGTTGGGATAATTTATTTTTAGTAAAATCACTGAATCAAATTGTGAATATTTTTTATGATATAGTTTACTTAGCTATCGAATTATTTATCCCCCTAAAAAGGTATTCAAAACAGTAGATTCCTTTCTTGGTTCTCACCAGAGTTGAAGGACCGGATAGTTAAGAAAAAGAAAGCTCACAAAAAATATCTTTTATCTAAATCACTTCTGGATTACTGCACTTTTTCTCAGCTGAGGGCCAACTGTAAATTGTTAAAAGCTGAAGGCTACATAAATCATATTTGTGTGTGTGCTGTTGGTTTCTTTTGACTATGGACTTAATCCATTAGCCGAACTAAAATTGCTCTTTTAATATATCTCTTATACTCATTATATTTATGAATATTTATAACCTATTTGATAATAATGATTTACAATATTAATTCACACATATTATACAGGTACCCACATATAGAGAAATCATATTTATTTAACAAAATTATCATTAGGAAATCATTTGAAGGGATTTTGGTCGTTTGTGAATTCACATAGTAAAACATGACCGACTCATGGAAATTCTACAAAATAAAAACCTAGATGAAAGAGATTTAAGGCTAATAACAAACCTTTATTACAATCAGCGAGCAATAGTACGAATTGAAAAAGAGACATCTGAAGAAATGGAAATAAAGAGAGGAGTCAGGCAAGGCTGCATACTATCACCTCTATTATTTAACGCTTATTCTGAAGAGGTAATTCGAGAAACTCTGGAAGATGAAACAGTCGGCATAAGAGTAAATGGAGTCTTAGTTAACAACATCAGATATGCAGATGATACAGTAATAATAGCCGATAGTTTACAAGACCTGGAAAGACTCATAAGTAAAATAGTAATGTGTAGTAGGGAGTACGGACTCTCGCTCAATATCAAAAAGACGAAGTTTATGAAAATTTGTAAAAACAACCATATTACTAACGAAATCTTGATAGTAGAGGGCCAGCAGATCGAAAGAGTAAAAAAGTACACTTACCTAGGAACACTTATAACAGAAAATAATGACTACACTGCAGAAATCAAAGTCAGAATCGAAAAAGCACGTTCTAATTTTATGAAAATGAAAAAGGTCCTATGTGGCAAAGATTTAACATTAGTTTTAAGGTTAAACACAGACAGGGCGGTTTGCGCCGCGTCTGCGCCTCGTCGGCTGCCGCGCGGCTTAAAACACATAAGGCGGTTTAACAGCGGCAGTAGTTTTGCCATTGTATTCGGTGTTGTCAAATTTAGTCGAGTTTTGGACGTAGAATGGTATAATGATGTCTCTAGAATCATCTAGTGAAAGTGACGACGATTTGTTTTTCCTAATAAGTGCAAGTTTACTTCATATTAAATCAAAGAAGAAGAAGAAACGCAGGTATTGGATACATTCTATAGTAAATGAATGAAAAAATAAAGGAACGTTTTACACGTTAGTTAACGAAATTAAAGATGGCCCAGAAAAGCATCTTTCGAAATAAAACTGTGGGTAACCTCTTCCCAAGTTTGTTTTTTTCTTTATTTTATTCGAATAATTATCTGAGCGCATATCCCAAATTGCTGGCCGTGTGTGAATTTCGGTAATTAATTTATCGATGTCTACAGCTTCCATAATATATACAAAATTTGGCAAACACTCACAAAAGTAACCAAATAAAACCGCTGCAAAACAGTCACACGTCTGTGTTGAAGCACGAGATATCTATTACTGATGTGCCGCCGGAAGTCATAAAACCGCCGACGGCGCATGATACTCACCATAGGCCGCGCGGCGGCTGACGCGGCGAGCTGACGAACGACGGCTCGTCTGTGTTGCACAACATAAGTACCATAGACGAGAGATCGCTTTCAACGCCGCCACGTCCGCCGAGGCGACGCACGCCACTCTGTCTGTGTTTAACCTTAAAGTACGCCTAACATAATGTTACGTATACAGTGTACTATACTGTGGAGAGGCATCATGGGCGTTAAATCTAGACACAATGAGACGATTTAACGCCTTTTAAATGTGGACCTATAGAAAATTATGAAGGTTTCCTGGGTAGATAGAGTTACGAACAATGAAGTACTGAGAAGAATAAGTATAGAGAAGGAAGTTGAACTTACAATTAAAGAAAGAAAGCTACAATATCTCGGACATGTGATGCGGGGCGAAAAGTATTGCAGAATATTTTTCTACAGTCTATTCCACTCAAATATGTGACATACCTAGTGATTCACCTTCACTTGATCTTACTAAGTTGACTGGTTTCAACATAACTATATCTGATATTTATTTAAAACTATCAGAACTGGTGTGAATAAGGGTCCTGGTCCTTATCGATTGCCTCCCAGCTTCCTCAAGAATTGTTGTTTTATATTATCCAGACCTCTTTTTCACATTTTTAATCTATCCTTAAATAAGGGTGAATTTCCAGAATGCTGGAAAAATAGTTTTTTAACACCTATTTTTAAAGCGGGAGATAATTCATTGGTGAATAATTACAGGCCCATTAGTATAATTATTGCAATACCAAAGATATTTGAATGTTTTGTATGTGACTATCTTAAAGCTTCACTTGAAAAACAGCTAGTAGACCAACAATTTGGATTTCGAAATAGCAGATCAACTGAATGTAATATACTAGTGTTTGTGGACTTCCTGAGGAAGGCCATGGAGAGGGGCTGTAGGGTACATGCACTGTACACTGATTTCTCCAAGGCCTTTGATCGGGTCAACCATAATATTTTAATAGTTAAACTTAAAAAATGAGTGTTGATGGGCCACTTCTTAGATGGCTGAGAACATACTTGATTGACCGAGTTCAGATGGTGCGTATCAGGGATTTTGTTTCCAGTGAGATTAAGGTTCATTCAGGAGTACCCCAGGGTTCTCATTTGGGACCCCTGTTATTTAACATATTCATCAATGATATACACCACTGCTTCCAGCACAGTTCACCTCTTCTTTTTGCGGACGATTTAAAGTTCTACACAATTATCAATAATACAGAAGATTGTGTTAATCTTCAACACGATCTCGATCGGTTGAGTGAGTGGTGTGTGTTGAATGCCATGGCCCTGAACGCATCCAAGTGTCATGCTGTTTCTTTTGGACGATCGAGAGACCCAATGGAATATAATTATAATATACAGAACTTTCTTGTTGACTGGGTTACCGAAATTCGTGATCTGGGAATTAATTTAGACTCTAAACTTTTATTTGAATCGCATTATATGTCAATAATTTCAAGTCTTTACAAATGCTTGGCTTTATAAAAAGATTCACTAGAGACTTTCAGAATATTGAAGCATTAAATTACTATATTGTTCTTTAGTCAGACCCCATTTAGAGTATTGTTCTTGTAATGGTCTCCATCTTATAATATTTACATATTAAAATTGAGACTGTTCAACACAAGTTCTTGAAATATGTAGCATATAAACAGAGTATACCTTTTGAATTAAATCTAGTAAATTATGATCAATTTGAAACCCAACTTAGTATTCCCTCAGCTACGTGAGCAGGTTACTCTGCATTTACTTCTATGTAGAACACGATTAAACCAAACTTTTTATGTCCCTCTTCACAGAACCAACTATGCATATGATAGTTTTTTATCTCGAGCACTAAGATGGGCAAATATTCACCCAGATCTAGATTTTTTTGCACCGAAGGCCGAATTCATTTCTGGTCTCAGGCATGTGTTTATTTGAGTGGCTGGAATAGGTAATCATCATTTTGATGTGTAAAACTAAATTACGTGATTAAGTTTGTGATATTTATACTTTTATTATGTGATATTTATACTTATATTTTTTTGTATTATTGTATACATTGTAAACATTGTTAATCTTATTGGCAGCAGCACATTGAAATAAATAAATAATTTTAAATTTAAAAGATGGGATTTTGTGTTGCTGTTTATTATTCTGTGTAGCGATATGCATCGCCTCGATCCCGTCAGCGCTCTTCCACACACGCATTCCCACCACAAGTTCCTCTTTCATCTGTGCACTAGAGGAGATGGAAGGCCCTTGACCGTATAAAAGAGCAGCCTCCGCACAAGAAAGGAGAGTTCCGTCGGAATATTGACCTGACAACAACTCCACTGGCCCTATGGTATTGACTGAAGGCCAGCCGCTTCTGCTAGAATGTTGAAGAGTACTGATTGGTCACAATCCGTTCCGATTGGCCCGATCTCTATTCCTTGGACCCGTTCCTTCCCGTTTGTGTGTATTGAAACACCGTAATTGCCGTTTAAATTTTACGTTATTAATTATATTTTATTTTTAGCAGATATTAAACAGTGGGTCATATCAATGTTGATGCCGTCGTCGCCACAATTGACGTTTTAATTTTTATTGTATATATTACCTAGGATCTAATTTTAATTTATTTATTTATTTCTAATATATTTTTATTTAATATAAACTAGTATTTTACTGGGTCTGTTCACTAAAAGAGCTACCCGTCACATCTGTCATAAAGAAATTCAAAGATATTAAACCGTTTCAATGAGTGTGTTGTTAAAGTATCATTAATAATACGTATTTTGCGACTAGCTGTTTACTTTTACATCTATATAGATGTAATATTCGTCGTCGTTAATTGTTGTGTTGAATACCAATTTAACTTTATTAACCCTGGCGAGGCCTGTTGGAGATTCAAAAGAACTGATATTTTTTGACACTTAGCAATTGAATATTTAATACGATTATCAATTACAAAATAATATCACTCCGAGAGCTTAATGTCTTGATGATACAATATTAATAAACATTATACTCACCTAAATGAGTTCCCATTTCATCACTAACTCTCTTCGCGACAGACATAGATGCCACTCTTCGCGGTTGCGTACACCCGATCATTCCATACTTGCTGTAGCCTTCTTCGTGTAAGTACTGAGTCAATTGTGTAGTCAATCCACTACCAGTTTCACCGACTATTATCACAACTGAATTTTCTCGAATGATGTTAAGAAGTTCTTGTCTTACTGCAAAAGCAAGTAAATATCGTCTTTGCTCCAGTATAGTCTTCTTTCTAGCAAAATCACTGCTTGCGGCTCCTACAAAACAAAATGGTTTATCTTTATCACTATTTTTTACTGTAATCAATTGGATTTTTTATAAGACAATTAGAAAATGTATAATTAAATTTCACTAAGTGTAATTCCATGAAAAGTGATCAAAGTTAAGAATCTTTTAGATTTTGTATAGATACATAAAATTTATTCTGTTATCATTATAAATAACTCGTACAACTTTTCAATTCAATTGGTCAATTAAGGGTCTCAAAAATTCTGAAATATATTTTTCGATGTAAAATTTAATTGACTTTATTTCTGTTAGAACGTGCCCACTTTACATGTGATTTAGGAATTGATGGTAATCTACTCGAACTTTTTAAAGTTTAATATATAATTAAAACTACTCTTCTGCAAGTTTATTAACAGTTTTGGTTTATCTAGAAAGATTGCTATATTAACGGTGATCATTTGCAGCATTTTCGCTTTTCTACTAATAACGGTTCTTAAAGTTTTCATGGTGCTGCACATATTGTTACGATAAAATATGACTCATAAAACTGTAAACAAACATATTATTTCTAATTATATTCTATTCTATTCTAGTAATCTAGCTGAAAAACCTGTCTGCCTTCCATCCTTTTCCAGAGGGTCGCCGTCCGAATTCGAAGGGATTCTCGATTAACGGTATTTTAATTTAAAGAGGGAATTTTGTTGAAAACAGTTAGTTCTAGTTTTGAATATCGAGTTTAAATTGTAAGCCGGAAATAAATATAAATAAATATTGTGAAATAAATTAGTGAATATTGTAATAAAGACTTAATAAACTTGTAAGTGTTATAAATAGAACCTTTGATAATAAATAAAGACAATAAATTAGATTAACAAAAATGCTACAATATACTATCTCATAGACTGTTTTTATTACGTCAAGTTAAGTACGCCATATTTCAAGTTCCCCTATAATTAATTTCGTGTGTTAAGTCTATTTAACCCCTTACCGCATAGTGGGTCATATATGGCACAATAATCAGTTTTATACCTAACCGTTAGAGATCAAATCTTATTTTAAAGTGTTTATGCATGGCATGTCCATATAGAACACATATTTCGTATAACCGGTAATGAAGTGCCATCTCAATGCAGCAAAGTGAACTTTTATGAAAATTTGCAAATAGCAGCGGTCTGACAGCTGTTCATAAGAATTATGCAATTTGATATTCAATTATCGAAGTTTCTACTGAATATTCGTGTACAAAAAAACTAGTGAGATGAAGGATAGAACTTCAAGAAAGAATTTCTGTAAGTATTTTGACATATTTCTTTATATTTTGGTATTTTTTGATAAAAAATATGCTTGTGCCATATATGCCACAACAAGCAGTTCGGATAGCGAAGATAATATTTTTTTGGGCGAATTACGACATAATCTAATAAAGAATAGAAATAAAAATCATCCAACTTGGAAAGAAGGAAATTTGGTAAAATCAGATGATGATATAAGATTTCTCGGTTCTACTGACCTGCCACTTGAGTTGCAACAAGCGGATTCCCCTTACGCATTGTTAAATTTTTTTTAACAAATGAGATGATCAAAGATATAGTTTATCAAACTATATTATATTCAGTGGAAAAAAGACCTCAAAAACCTTTGAATCTTTCTGAAAATGAGCTAGAACAGTTCATAGGAACCTGTATTTATATGTCAATAGTGCAATTGCCAAACGCTAGAAGTTATTGGAATCAGCTGATCACGATTGATCTGATGTATGCAATGATGGAAGAAATAAAACGTTTTTTACATTTTGCGAACAATAACGATGCTATTGCTGCCGGTAATCCTGGTCATGATAAACTTTTTAAAATCCGACCGCTACTAAATAAACTAAGGAATCAGTTACTCAAAGTTCCGAAAGAGGAATTTTTAGCCATAGATGAGCAGATAATTCCAACAAAGGCGCGTTCATCTATAAAACAATATAATCCGCAAAAACCCCACAAATGGGAATATAAGGCGTTTGTTCTTAGTGGTGTCAGCGGATTTTCCTACGATTATGAAATTTTGTAGGAAGCCAAACTAATGTTGTACCCGATGGTTTTCCTGATTTAGGGTAAGTTCAAATGTGGTTCTTCGGCTAACACAAACAGTACCAAGACTTATAAATCACAAAATATTCTTTGATAATTGGTTCAACAGCGTCCCATTGCAAATTTATCTAACGAAACAGGGTATGTTACCACTAGGAACAGTTAGAATAAACAGAGTGCCAAACAGTAATATGCCAAAAGAGGCTGAATTAAAAAAGAACGGCCGAGGAGCTATGGTAGAGAAAGTCGCCACAATTGATGGTACAAAAATATCTGTTGTTACATGGTATGACAACAAATTAGTAAACATTTTATCAACATATGCTGGGAGTATGCCAACAGTTGAAGTTAAACGGTTTTCGAAAAAGGATAAGACACATATAATGGTTCCATGTCCAAAAGCTGTAACGATCTACAACAAGTATATGGGGGAGTAGATCTCCTGGATTCAATGTTGGGATATTATAGGATCAAACTCAGATCCAAAAAATGGTACATGCGTATATTTTTCCATATTATTGATTTGATGACTGTCAATGCGTGGATTCTTTGGAGAAGAAGTGACAATGAGCATAATAATTTAGCTCTGGCAGATTTCAAAATGGCAGTAGCAGAGTGTTTATGCAAAGTTAATAAAGCTGGTTTTACTACAAAAAGGGTCGTCCGTGTGGAGCTATGGAAAATTTACAAAACAAGAAAAGAAGGGGTCCAGCAACCGATATTCCAATGCAAGATGTACGAACAGATGGATATGGTCATCTTCCATTATGGTGTAGTGAAAGGCAAAGATGCAAATATCCCTGTCCACGGCTACACAAATAAGGATACTACGGTTCGGGCTTCAGTCTGAAAAAGGGGTCTTGGTCGGGGTTCGACAGAGCTAGACTACAAGAGATTCGCGAATGAGGCAAATAAGGGAACGCGTAAGAGAAGAAAATTTTGAGCATCACCCTATTTTTGAAGAAATATGAAAAACTAGTAAATGTTACTAGAAATATTTACTAGTTTTATATACAAGTTACTATACGGGAACAAAATAGTAGTGAGGAGTTTAATTATATCCTAGAGTGAACACTAAAAATACGACGTATATACAATACACAGATGCAGATAAATTAATAAAGTGGCATAAGAAATTAGAAGCAGAAGAACAACACGGTTTTAGGTCGGGAAGATCAAGCAGCGACGCTATATTTATAATGGGGCAAGTGCAAAAGAAATCATTCGAATACAACAAACCGGCATATCTATGTTTCGTGGACCTTAAGAAGACATTTGACATTGGGTCACATTGAAGAATGCTATCCACTTACTGTAAGCAAGAGAGATACCTCTACGAATAATCAAAACGATTGAAAATATCTACCAAAACAACACAATAAAAGTAAAAGTAGAACTAACCGACCCTATTGAAGCTGACAATGGAATACGACAGGGAGATTCCCTTAGTCTTCATCAAGAACTGGGTAAGAAATAGAAGAGAAGAATAGAACGATCATATAAGCTTAATGACAACAAATAGAGGCAACACCGGCAAGTACTTTACGGCAAGAGACGGTTCCCCAATAGGAAGACCACAAAAACGATGGACAAACAACTTTGGACGCATATTGAAAGACAGACTCATGTCTATATAAAAATAAGAAGACATAATAAATTATATCTGAAAGAGACAATGTTAAATACGGTGAAATAATAATCAAATACATATATCTTAAAAAAAAAAAAAGATAAACATTTGCCCTAGAAGTGTTAAATTGGTAACTCTAAACAAGATATTACTGAACAAAATTTATGAGATATTCGTACATGCGAAATAATTTGAAAACTATTTAGGTGAATGGTTACTTTAAAAATAATTCTGAAATCTATTAATTAATAATGAAATTAATGAATCTAGTAATTGTTGTACCTTGTTGTATCTTGAGAACGTAATAAAATCTAGTGAGCACTATCGTTTTTGCAAAAAAAAAACTATACAATAACGATATTTAAATACACGTAAATACAGAATATATATATATATATATATATATATATATATATATATATATATATATATATATAAAGAAAGTCGAGTCCCTCGACAAAAAGAAAACTAAAGTACTGAAACGTTATAAATCACTTACAAGAGGATTTAGTGGCTCTGCTTGTAAAACTCTCGGTTTTTAATCGAAGTAATAAGTGAAGCGACAAAATGTATTTAAAGGTTCATACTATTGGCACGTGTCTGTGAGGGCTGGCGCCAATAAATAATTCGAAGGTTGTGTCAACAGAAAACGCACAGTGTCAGAGATAATGCAACGGCAGGATGGTATATAGTATATAATGGTATATAGGTAACCACAAGGTCAAGAGCTGAACCACTTCGCTCGGGAACTAGTACAGAAATTAAATAAGACTTTGACATATTTGTAGCAAAGACTTAAATTTTTGTCTGAGAGGAGAATTTATATGCTCATGCAAGACTGGCACTAATTATAATTCAGAAAAGAGAACTATTTCGGGTAAAAGCGACTCTCATCGTTTTTCTTTAAGCTCGACTGCTTGAGAAAGCGTTAGAAGATAGTTCATTATATCTGTCCTTAGAAGTGAAGGGTTAGCAAGTAGACACAATACACAGGCTATTGACTTGTTTCTGAGGAGCGAAGGATCGTATGAACACAATGACTTACCCCCGATACGCCAATGAGCGGACCATCGACTTTCGTGGTTGTTACCATGGCTAACTAAAAAATTTCTGAGAGGAAACCAATTGGGAGAAAAAGTGGGATGCTTTTTAATAAATACAGTTTTTATCTTGAAGTTTATTATTTTTTATGAGTTTATTTTATTGACTATTTTTTCTACTTTATGTATGTAAGCATGTTAATACTAACAGTTTGGTTTGAGTAATGATTTGATATATTTTATGACGAATTTGAGTCCTTTATAAATCTCTGCATGTATAAATATATTGCATAAATATTACCTGTATCTTTCATGTGCTCTGCAAACTTATGATCTGCCTTATATCAGTACTATCATCCTCCTTGTTATATTTCTTATCTTCTTCGTCCTCGGTTTTTTTTATTCCCATAATATTACCAATTTTGGTTCCTCCTAACTCCCAATGTTTCTTTTGTGCTTTTCTTCTTTCTTTTTGTTCTCTGTAAACCCTAACAAGATGAGATCCTTTTCGTGCAACTAAGGCCATATCAGAAGTAGGATCTCTTACAGGAATGACTGGCTCTGGTTGTTTAGTGAATACTATTCTCCCATCGAGGAAAGGAGGTACTATGTTATGAACTAAGAAATGAACTCTATCAATTGATTCTTGATCGAAGTCTTCATTAAGGTCAACAGAATGGACAACTCCTAAAAAAAAATAGATTATTTATAAATAGGTTTTATCTTTAAGGTATATGTTACATTTCCAGAAAGAGAACACTCAGTTTTTTTTTCAACATTCATAGCAAAAATCCAAAATTTCAACAATACAATTATGCAAAATTTTTTATTACGGGCGTAACAAAAAAACATGTATGTATATAAATATTTATTTATTTATTTCAACGGTATAACCATTTACAATAAAATACAACAAATAGTAAAAAGTAAAGATCATGTACAATAAACATCAAAACAATAACAAAGAAACGATTAAACAGTAAAAATTTGTACATTAAAACAGTATATCAAATCACAAAAGTTAAAAAAAATATCACATATTTAGATTAATAATTAGACTCTTAAGTTGCCTTTTGAAAACATTAATGTTTGGACAGAATGGATCCAATAGGAGGTCATTGCAAGAGCTGAGCATTTTCGACAAGGGAAAATGACGAGCATAATCAGTCCTATGAAAAGGAATATAAAAGAGTGCAGTGTGTCGAGTTCTATGTATTGTGTTTAAGTACACATTGGCTAATAACGGGGGACAATTAATAACGTTGTTTAGAATTTTAAACAAAAATAACATATCAGCTCTCAACCTGCGGTTCTTCAGTGTAGCAATGTTAAATTGAGACATTATTACAGAATAATCAATGAAATAATTTTCAGTATTTCTTATATTAATATGTGCTTTAAAAGCTAAAGATCTTAGAAACTTCCGCTGAACGCTCTCCAATCCATCAATGTAGACTTGATGAAATGGGGACCAAACAACAGAGCAGTATTCAAGACCTGAGCGTACCAGAGAGCAATACAATAATTTGAATACAATAGGTGAGAGATCATGACTGTTACGATAAATAAAACCAAGATTACGAAATCCTGTTTCCTTAATTTTTAGAAAATGGCTTCTAAATGTCAATGCACAATCCAATAATACACCCAAATCTCTAATCTCAGTAACTGAATCCAAGAGTACATCATTAAGAACATATCTATTAGCTATTAGATTATTTATACGACCAAATGAAATACAAGAACATTTAGTTGGATTTAAGCTTAAACCATTTTGTTTTGACCATAAACATATATTATTTACATCATCTTGCAAGAGATCTCTATCCGATTTATCATGTATACAACGAAATAACTTAAGATCATCAGCAAATAGCAGAAAGTGTGAGTTTTTGATAGCCTTACCAATATCGTTAATGAACAAGTTAAAAAACAAGAGACCACAATGAGACCCTTGTGGGACACCAGAACAACAATGGAATTCTTTTGAAATATAATTTTTAATACGAACTTACTGTATACGTCCATCAGAAAACTTTTAATCCAATTAACAAAGGGGTTACCAAAGCCAGATGCATGAAGTTTGTGGACCAAAAGGTTATGATTAACCTGGTCAAAGGCCTTTGAGAAATCAGTGTAAATGCTGTCGACCTGAATTTTATTCTCAAATGCACCCAACAAGTATTGTTGGTAATTGACAAGGTTTGTAACTGTTGACTTCCCGTTAGAAAATCCATGTTGTTCATCAATAATTATGTTTCTGCAAGCCCAGGTGAGATTTATCGATACTAATGTATCAAGAAGTTTCGGGATTGCTGATAGAATAGTTATACCTCTATAATTGTTAACACACTCACGATTGCCAGATTTATAGATAAGTGTAAGAAAACTATTTTTCCAATATTGTGGAAATCCAGATAATGACAATGATAAATTAAAAATTTGTTGTAAGGGTTTACAAAGGAAAACAATACAGTTCTTAATAAGTGCTGCAGGTATACCATCAGGCCCTGAAGAATAAGTAGTTTTTAAACTCATAATCCCCCCGACATTACATTACGATGAGCACTAGACCCACATGTAGCACTAACATACCTCCAAAATGAGCAGAGATTACTTGAAAGATTTGCTTGAATATTCTCTAAATAGTTCTTATAATATATACTGCTTGTAAAGATTTACATATTTCTCTTAATACCGACAATTCCTCATATGAGTTGCCTGACGCTTTAAAATTCCTGTGAGCTATATTTTTCTATTTGACAAGCAAAATTAATTCTCGCGAAAACCAAACTGAAAAGTTTAATGATTTAAACTGTTTGATAGCAACAAACATATTGATGGCATCATATAAAATATGGTAAAAATTTTCTATGCAGCAATTCATATCTGAATCATCTAATACCTACTTCCAAGGAATTGATTCTAATATTCATTTAAAACTTGATAATTACATTTTTTAAAATCATGATAGAAGACATCATATTGAAGAAACACATTTAAATTGGCTGCATGTAACAATATAGTATAAGCTGAATGATGTTGCGAAGTATTCAACAAAATATCAGTTGAAATCGACACAACTGCATCCCTCTGAGTACAGAAAACTAGATCTAAACATTTATTATTAAGGTTAGGCAAAGCATTTACTTGTGACATATTTTGAAAATTGTAGCAAGTACAAATAATATTTTCTGGAGAGTGATGCGGACACTCAACTGTAACACCATTATTAAGATTATCCAAGGGTGCCTCAGTAGGTTAGTCACCACAAATACAGAATTCACGATCACTGAATCTATCCGCTAAGTCCAACATACAGATGGAATGCTCCTCATATACTGACCCAGATGACTGTGGAGGAAAGTACACAGCACCAATGCCACACATTACCTGTGTAAAAACATGTTCCACAGAGGAATCGATAGGCCTAAGCAACATTGAATAAACAGTTATGGACAGCAATACGAACACCAACCCCATGAGTCTTTAAACTAGTTTGAGTGTCCCTATCATGTCTATACACATTAAAGTCACTTAATCCCAATTCAGTATCTAAGATTCTAGATATAAGCCATGTTTCAATGATAATAATAACATTATAAATAGAGAGACTCACTGCATGTTTGAAATTCTGAAGTTTAGTGCACATATCGCAAACATTCTGAAAATATAAGCTCAATGATCGTTGTTTGAGTTATTGGATTTACTGACAATGATTTTGGGTACCCCATTAAAATACTTGATCTGACACATCAAAATACAAAACATGCAATAATATATAACAGCCAAATACAATAACTGGTCACTTGGTACTAGGATACTAGGAACGCTTTAATTTGCTTTTTTAACCTTTGGCTGTGTGCGACACAGTAATTTGCTGCGTAAACTCAATGTTTCCTGGTAAGGCGGATCTTACATCAAGGCGATATCCAACATGCAACATTCAACATCCAGCAAACAATAAATATTTATGTATATAATATAAATATAAATATCTGTAAAACGCAACATGAGATAATTGAATTTGCCATAAACAATTGAAATCTAGCATAGCATGATCTTAACTGGTCGGACTGAGAACATTCTTTTCTTAACTGGCTATTTGATTTTTTTTTTCACAAAAATCTTAACGAAATTCTGTGATAATGTGATATTTTTGGTATTGTCGATGCAGCAATTATCAATGCCGTGACTCTTCATTTTTTTAATAATGATTCAGCGTTTTTTGAAAATCAAATGCCAATGCCGATAGAGATATTTTGGAATTTATTATGTGATAAAACTGTGAAACTATTACATCAGCATCCACTGTATTTAATACCAACTACCCAATTTGAAAGTATCTTAAAAAAATAAACCATAAAACATGATTTTTTTATACTATGCACAAATAACTGAGGCCCTAAAGCCTCAGTTGACATGACTGATGATGTTTATAATGGTAATATCCCTGATTTTCCTAACACCAATGTTGACATGATTTCAAACAGTTTAAAAACTTTGATTGATTCTGATTTGACACCAAAACTCAAAGCATTGATTTCTTCCTTTAAAGATGATATCATTACTCATATTACAACAAAACTGAGTGCAGCCCAGGAGGCTGTGGCAAATAATCATTCAGTAGCACTTAAAAATCACTTGGACCAAGTTTCATCGAAGGTGGATGGTTTGAATATGGCTATACAAAAAGTCCAACAAGAGATTGTAGCAATATGATAATGAACCCACTCAAAATCAGAGTGACATACCTTCTACTGCATCAGTCATAAGTTCTGCTGTGCAGAGTGCTACGCAGTCTCTCTTGAGTAATCCCAGGCCCAGTGAAGCTACCCATCATAATGCTCTCAGAAAATCTTCATATGCACTAGTTTTCGGAACTGGTGCCTGCTCAGACCAATTAAAGGTGCCCAAAGCAAATCATATTAAATGCTCATGGTTTTACCTAGGTAGGGTGCATAACTCTGTTGGTGAGTCTGTTGTAAAAGATTACATAAAGAAAGCTGCCAATATTCGTAATGAAAAAGACATTTATGTTAAACTGTTAAAATCTAATGAAGAATTAATTCTACTGATCTAGATCTGAATTCCTACTGAGTATGAGACAATAGTGAATAGTAATGATTTTTGGTCCCAGATGTCCTTTTCAGGAAGTTTGTGTTTAACTACGGCTACGTAAAAAAATATATGAGTCATATTAAAAAAACCGTAAACATATCTATTACTAATATTCTGTTCATTCACGATTTTTCTAGGTATTACCTACCTGACAGACGATAGGTTCCCCTTCGCTATAAAAACAACGATCGAACTTTCTGGAGACGAGCCGATGTAAAAAGACCAGTTTTTAGACCAATTCGCCGCTCTGTCTACGTCGAGAATGCCATCGAACTTCCGACGATGCTCCAATGGTTTCATATAAATAACGGGGATTTTCATTGAGGAGACCAGTTAGAAAAGAAAATCGCGAACGGGTGTTGAAATGTAACGAACGTAATAATAAAGGAAGATTGAGGAAACAGGGACAGCAGAGAGAGGAAACAATCCAATTACAGCGGAGACAAAAGAAGACGAGACGAAATGTAAGTTGTAGAAACACGGCCGAAATTTGAAGGAAGTGGAGGTTCTGTTCATGTCAAAGTCCCAACTTTCGACGGAAAATCGTCATGGAACAACTACATGAAACAGTTCGAATCAGCTGCAAGAGCGAATGGATGGTCTGAAAAAGAAAAGGCTGTAAACCTGACTATCGCTCTTCGAGGAGATGCCTTAGATGTGCTTCAGACCATAGCCGTAGAGGAGACGGATGATTTCGAACAACTTAAGAAGAGGTTAAATATGCGATATGGCCACGAACATTTGGAGCATGTATATCAGTCGCAGCTTAAAAATCGAAGACAAAAGAAAGATGAGGCTCTTCAAGAATATGAGGTAGATATTGCCAGATTAGTACGATATGCTTATCCAACAGCTCCCGAAGACATGATGGAAAAGTTGGCCGTTCAAACGTTTATTGATGGTCTTCGTGATCATGAAATGCAGAGAACACTGCGATTAGCTCGTCACAAGACGCTGGTTGATGTCTTATCCGCCGCCCTCGAATACGAGTCAGCTACGCAGGCCTCTGGCGGGTACAGTAAAGTTAGGACTGTAAAAGAGGAAGGAGATGAAGATAAACTTGACCAGCTCGTTAATATGATGAAAAGCATGACTTACACACAAGAAAACAAAGACCATAGACCGAAGACAAAACTAGAACTGGGTCGGCATTAGGGGGCAGCTTCGACCCGAACTTTTCCAAAGACCTCTCATACTAATAGCTTCTTTGAAATGTCGTGAAGATAGTGTATATGTAGATGGAGAAATAAATGGTAAAAAGCATACGTTGTTGGTGGATACCGGAGCGACCAGAACCATTATACGCCCGACAGTTATAAACAGCCGTAAGAAACTGTTACCAACGAGGTTGCGACTTCGGACCGCTACAGGTGAAAATGCCAACATTCATGAGAAATCCAGGTACAATTAGGAATTGGAGCAGAAAAGTTCGTCCATACTGTTATAGTTGCTGACATCGAAGAGGATGTTATATTAGGAATGGACGTAATGAATACGCATGGATTCCAATTGGATTTTAAGAATAAGGTAATCAAAGTTGGTAACGAGGAGTATTTCTCCATCCACATGATGACAACACTATGCAAGCAGCCGTTAAAGAAGATACAGTCGTGCCTGCGAGAAGTGAAACGATCATAGTAGCGCGCTACAGGGAATTGTGGACGAAGGGACACCTGTTATGATGGAGCCTTGGAACCATGACGACGAGGTTGGCCGTGGAATCATAATTGGAAAGGAATTGGTGACTTCGGCTAAAGAAATTCCTGTGAGACTTATCAATGTCAATGACTACCCAGTGACCATCAAGAAAGAGACAAAAGTAGGAACTTGTGTACCTGTGACATCCATAATCCGTCAGACGACAACATCTGATAATTCCAACGACAAATTCGACCAAATGGTTGCAGTTGCTGGACAGTCTCTGAATCAGATTGAGAAAAGGAAATTAAGGAATTTCTTCGGCAGTATCGTGATATTTTCGTACCGAAAGGAGGAAAGACGGGAAGAACTACCGTTGTTAAGCATAAAATTGATACTGGTAATGCTAAGCCAATTCGTCAAACAGCTCGACGATTACCACAGGCGAAAAGAGAGGAAGCTGAAACGATTGTTCAGGAAATGAAGAAAGACGGGGTGATAGAACCTTCTACGAGCCCATGGGTCTCTCCGGTGGTCCTGGTTAAGAAGAAAGACGGAACAACGAGGTTCTGTGTGGATTACCGTTTGCTGAACAACGTTACCAAGAAAGATAGTTATCCTCTGCCTCGGATCGATGACATTGACACATTGGCTGGAAGTAAATTATTTTCTACTTTGGATTTGAAGTCTGGATACTGGCAGGTAGAAATGGACCCGGTAGATAAAGAAAAGACAGCCTTCACCACAGGATCTGGATTATGGCAATTCAACGTTATGCCATTTGGACTCTGTAATGCTCCTGCGACATTTGAGAGGCTTATGGAAAATGTGTTGAGAGGGTTATCTTGGAAAACATGCCTAGTTTATCTAGATGACATAATCGTCTTGGGGAGACATTTGAAGACCATCTGAAGAATTTAGAAAACGTTTTTAATCGACTTAAAGCTGCCCAATTGATGTTAAACCCCAAGAAGTGCCAGCTATTTCAAGGTAAAGTCAATTATCTGGGTCATATAGTCAGTAAAGAAGGAGTGGCCGTGGATAAGGGAAAAATCGATTCCATTAAGGAATGGCCAAAACCAACTGACAAACATCAAGTGAGAAGTTTTCTGGGACTATGTACTTACTACCGGAGGTTTATTAAGAAGTTTGCTTCTTCTTCTTCGGGTTCCTTCTCATAACGGAGGTTTTAAATCATCATCGCTATTTTAACTTTGTTGGCCGCATTTCTGAATAATTCTAATGAGCTGCAGCCGAACCACTCTCTCAAATTTCTTAGCCAGGACATTTTACGTCGTCCTGGGTTTCTCTTCCCTTGCATCTTCCCTTGCATAATCAACCTCAGTAATACGTACTTCTCACCCCTTGTTATTAAAGAAGTTTGCAGATATCGCTAAACCATTAACGCGACTTACAGAGGAAACAAGAGAATACCGCTGGGATACAGACTGCCAAAATGCCTTTGAGACCTTAAAAAAGCATTTAATCACAGCACCAATTTTAGGGTATCCACTGCCAGAAGGAGAGTTCATCTTAGATACAGATGCAAGTAATGTGGGAATTAGAGGAGTGCTGTCTCAGATTCAAGGAGGACAGGAACGAGTCCTTGGATATTTTAGTAAAGTTCTCTCGAAACCTGAGCGGAATTATTGCGTCACAAGAAGAGCACTTCTATCAATACCTCTATGGAAGGAAGTTTTTAATCCGAACCGACCATGCCGCCCTTAAGTGGTTGATGCAGTTTAAGAATCCAGAGGTCAGATAGCCAGGTGGATCGAACGACTCCAAGAATACGATTTCAAGATTGAGCACCGGGCCGGAGTTAGCCACCGAAACGCTGATTCTCTTTCCAGAAGGCCATGCCCAGCAGAGTGTTCCCACTGCAACAAAACGGAATCCAAGGAAGCAGCAGTGCTAAGAACGACGATGGTCAACGACGACTGGACGCCTACCAAGATAAGGGAAGAACAAGAGAGAGATCCAGTTGTACAGAAAATTCTAAAATGGAAAGAGGAAAACCGTCGACCACCTTGGCAAGAAATATCAAACCTATGTTCAGTAGTTAAGACGTATTGGGCCCAGTGGGACTCATTTATCATGGAAGATGGCTTGCTCAAACCAGTCCTGAAAAACGACCAACTTAGTGATTACTTTTTTATTTGGAGTGCCTTTAGAGATCCATAGTGACCAAGGCAGGAACTTCGAAAGCGATCTATTCCAAGAAATATGTGATAGACTAGGTATGAAGAAAACAAGAACTACGGCTTATCATCCGCAATCGGATGGTATGGTAGAACGGATGAATAGGACAGTTGGCAAGTATTTGACAAAGATGGTGTCCGATCATCAGCGAGACTGGGACCAATATCTTCCGTTCTTCACAATGGCCTACAGATCTGCTGTTAACGAATCAACAGGCCAGACACCAGCCAGAGTCCTATTCGGACGCGAGATGCGACTACCTTGTGATCTAGAGTTTGGGTGTCGACCTGGAGAAGATGTAGCAGGTGAAGATTATGTGATCGAATTACGAAGAAGAATGGACGATGTACACGAGTTGGTCCGTTCCCATCTCCAGATCGCTAGTGACCGAATGAAGAAACGGTACGATACGCAAGCCGAAAAGGGGTGTTTTAAGAAGAACGACAAAGTCTGGCTCTATAATCCCAAAAAGCGAAAAGGTTGTTCTCCCAAGTTGCAGCAGTTTTGGGAAGGTCCATACCTCATTATGGAGAAGATCAATGATGTCATTTACCGAATAAGCAAGATTCCGAGGGGAAAGCCGATGATAGTACACCATAACCGGCTGGCGTCTTTCGAAGGTGACCACGACGTAGATGAAGAAGTGGAAGTAAACCAAGTCCAAGATGTGTCTGACCTCACGTTTGAGGAATTCATGGGTGCCTATGGAGGTACCGGTAAAGCAAGACATGGTGTTACCACTGAAGAAAGGCAAGATCTACTCGCGCTTCCCGATGACTACTCACTGGCCCTTACCATCCCGGCCAGTATCAAAGACGCACCAGGGTTGGCATCCGTCTTTCGAAGGAAGTTTGGTCGAGTTGCAGAACTTCAATGCCAAGTGCCAGCTCCAGGTAAAACCTTGAAACTCCAAGATGCATCACGTTACCTTTTCTACCTGGTAACAAAAGACACTGCCCGTGACCAACCTACCTACCGAGATGTATGGGAAGCCTTACTTCAATTGAGAGAGCACGTACTAGAGTCCGACGTGCAAAAGTTAGCCATGCCAAAGTTGGAGTGCCGCCAATTAGATTGGAGGGTTATCCGAAATATGGTGGAGGAGATCTTTAAAGACACCGAAGTCCAGGTGTTAGTCTGTTGCAATCCGCATAGTTACTGGTGCGGAGAGAAAACCGTCCCTTGTCATTTTTATACAACTGGAAGTTGTAAAAGAGGGTCCAGTTGCCGATACCAGCATGCCGTTCCAGTTCCAGTCCCGACAAGGTTCCAGGAGGAACCATCTTTTAAGAGGGGGCAATGTACGTAAAAAAATATATGAGTCATATTAAAAAACCGTAAACATATCTATTACTAATATTCTGTTCATTCACGATTTTTCTAGGTATTACCTACCTGACAGACGATAGGTTCCCCTTCGCTATAAAAACAACGATCGAACTTTCTGGAGACGAGCCGATGTAAAAAGACCAGTTTTTAGACCAATTCGCCGCTCTGTCTACGTCGAGAATGCCATCGAACTTCCGACGATGTCCCAATGGTTTCATATAAATAACGGGGGATTTTCATTGAGGAGACCAGTTAGAAAAGAAAATCGCGAACGGGTGTTTAAATGTAACGAACGTAATAATAAATTATTGTAAGATAAATTATTATAAATAAACTTTAAATAAATTAAGTTTGTAAGTGTTATAAATATTGAACCTTTAGTAAATTAAATTAAGAACAATAAATTAGAACTATAAAGACGTTATACTACCATAGAAATGTTAATGCTACCGAAATCCAGTCCTTAGCCAACACATCAACTCATCAAACAACAGTTAACCAGCCAAAAAACTGAGAAGTAGCGTAAAATGTTACTTTCATAATGTTGGTGGACTTCGAACTAAACTCTCTCAGTTAAGGGACTCTTTGCTACTAAATGATTATGATATTGTTATTTTGATTCAATCGTGGCTATCTGAAATGTTTCTGGTTAGTGAGACTGATCTATTAAACTATTAAACTATGTTTATAGACAGGACCGCTATCAGCATGGATTGGACATTGTGGGCGGAAGAATGTACATTGCAATCAAGAAAAACCTATCCTCTAAACTAATATGTAAGCCAAATTTGTTTAACATAGAACAACTTTTTGTGGAAGTTAAATTGAATGATGATCAGCTTATAATAGGAGGAATCTATATACCACCTAATTCATTAGATGAGGCATATGAATATCACTTCGCCTTTCTTGAGGAACTGATAAGTCAACATTCACATAGTTCTGTGATCTTTGCTGGCGATTACAACCAGAGAGTTGCTCAATGGGCTAATGATCAAAAGGGGGTTTATTTATCTACCTTACTTCCTGATGGCTCTCATACGAATACAGTATGTGGATCTTTTGCATTTTTAAATCTCCATCAGTGCAATAATATACCAAACAGACATGGAATAGATAGATAGATAGATAGAATTTATTCATCCACAAAGTTTACACAATTTTTACAAGAAAAAAAATGTATAAATCTTATCAGACTAGTCAAAATTTTAGTACAAAAGAGTACAATATATAGCAAAAGTACATGATTAAAATAAAAACAGTTATTACAATAAAATAAATAAGAAATAAAAGTTACAAATACAAGTTACAAATACAAATTTAGAACTATTGTTGCAAAAATGTTAAAAATTTAAAAATCCATCAACACTGTAGAATGTGTTGTCCATTAAAAATGAATACACAGTTTGGCGAAAACCTTTATGTGAAGAATTACTGAGAGTTAATATATTGACTATTTTATTGTAACATTTTATTCCAATATATTCAGGTGCATGTTGGGATACACCTAATCTAGAGAAAGGTTGTCGAAAATTTGATTTACCCCTGGTATCATGTGAGTGAATGTCCTCATTTCTGACAAACTTGAGCTTGTTTTCCTCAATGTGCAATATTAATTGGAAAATTAAAAGGCTAGGTAGTGTTAAAATATTAGACTTCTTAAATAGTGGCTTGCAACTATCTGAAAATGGAACACCATATATACTTCTTAAAACTTTCTTTTGAGCTATAAATGCCCGTTCAAAATGAGATGAGCAACCCCAAAATATTAAGCCATACTGAAGTACAGACTGGACTAAACTAAAGTAAATCATTCGCAATATATCAAATGAGACAGTTTCTCTTAAATTACGGATTATGTAGCTAGATGTACTTAACTTTGCTGATACATGATTTACATGAGTTTCCCATGTAAGTTTATGATCTAGGGTTACCCCCAAAAATTTCGTTGTAGTATAACTTTTTATTGATTTGCCATCCACATGTAAATAAAAGTCAGAATTTGGAGTTAAGTTTTTTGGTAAGAAACGCATAAAATGTGTTTTTGTTACATTGAGCTTGAGTCCATTATTTTTACAATATGTGCTAAATTCAGCAGACACAACATTGGTATTTTCCACCAGTTGTATGGGTTCACTGTGAGACATGAGAATATTTGTATCATCAGCATACTGAACAATTTTATCTGGCATTGAACAAAACGTGTTTAGGTCACTTACAAATATAATGAAAAATAAAGGCCCAAGTATTGAGCCTTGAGGTACACCCATCGTACATTGAAGTGGCCTGGACGTTACATTTTCCACTGTGACTACTTGAGTTCTATTGCTTAGATAAGATAGGGCCCAATTGTACGGTATACCACGTATTCCAATACCCTGCAATTTTTGTAGTAAGAGTTCACGATCAACTGTATCAAATGCACGACTAAGGTCATAAAAAAGACCCAACACATTTAATTTATCATTTAATGCTTTATAAATAAATTGAAGACAGTCAGAAATAGCAGTATTTGTAGATTTCTTTTTTCTAAACCCGTTTTGAATAGCAGGAAGAATTTTAAAATGTTCTAAATAATCTGTTAATCTATTTGCATAGGCTGCTTCAAATATTTTAGAGAACTGACTTGACACACAAATCAGCCTATAGTTTGCAATATCCGTTGCAGATCCTTTATTTTTAAAAATAGGGATTCCTTTCGATTCCTTTATATCTGGAAATATTCCGCATGTAAATGATTCATTTATGAGATAAGATAGTGGTAAAGCTATATAAGTGGCAACATGTTTCAAAGCTTTTCCATCAATTTCGTCTACCCCTGCAGCTGTTTTAGAAGCAGTTTTTAATACAATAGATATAACTTCTTTTTCAGTGGTTGGTGATAAAAAGAAACTTGAATTGAATTGGTCAATTTGTGTAGTACGGTTTACAACTGATAGTTCATTATTTTTTACAGCATTAATAAAATAATTGTTGATTTGATCAGCTTTATGATAATTTTGTAAGTCACCGTTGTTACTAAAAGATATTAAATTTTGATTTGATTGACAGTTTTTACCTCTATTTTTATTAATTATTTTCCAACTTTCTTTCATTACATTATTGCTATTTCTAAATTGATTATCATATTGTTCATTTTTATGTTTTTTAACAATTGTTTGATATTCTTGTTTAAATTTCTTGTATCGTTCCGAATACTCTGGGTTATTGAGTTGTTTTCTTAATACATTCATCTGACACAATTGATCATGCAAACCCTTAATATGAGGTGCAAACCACGTTTTTTGTTTTGGTCTGGTAGTTACTCTACGCTTTAAGAAAGTAATATTATAATAATATAAGAAAGTATCATAAAATATTGAAAATTTTTCTTCAAAACTACTAGCCACATATAGATCACTCCAATCAATATTAGCTAAAATATTTTGAAACGTTATTAAGTTGGCATCGCAAAAGTTTCTGGTAAAAACAGTTTGAGGATTTTTTCCAGCAACTTTCATATCAAAAGCACATAATTGATAAGTATGATCTGATAGAAATGTGTCACATACACTTACCTTTTGAACATCTAAATTGGAAAAAAAGTTGTCAATACACGTTGAAGAATTTTTAGTAATTCTAGTAGGTACATTTATGTGAAATTTAATGTTGTATTCTAAAAATAAGTTTATTAAAATATTTTTCTGATTGCTATTTTCTAAAAAATTGATATTAAAATCTCCACATATAACGTAAAAATCATTATTGTTATAAATACTCTGCAACAATAGTTCTAACTTCGTAATAAAAGTATTAAAATTCACACTATAAGGAGGTCTGTATATAGTTACAATATATAAATATTTTTTACTTCCATGAACTTTAAATTTTACTCCACATATTTCAACTTTGCTTTCAATACACCATTGACGTAAATTTAGCTGTTCACAACTAAACTTATTATTTACAAATATGCATACACCTCCACTTTCTTTATCATTTCTTGCGAAATAAGACACTAATTTAAAGTTTTCAATATTGGTTACTTTAAGTTTATCTTCTTTCAACCAGTGTTCACTAAGGCATAAAACATTCACATTATTACTTTGAAGTATCAAATTTATATCGTAAGATTTACGTGCAAGTCCTCCCTGTATATTGCAGTGTAAAATAGGGAAATAGGGAAAAAAAACATTCCTGGATCTCATTTTTTCACATATACCTGATCTAAATGTGTGTACGTCGGTTGATCCATTGTTTTGTGAATCATCCAGGCATAAGCCATATGAATTTTTTATCCCTATTGGCTATTTTAAAGAGTGTCAGTTTTTTATGAAGACTATGTTTATGATTTCAAAAACTGTAATTTTAATTCTGTTAACCTTTATCTGTCTTCAGTTAATTGGGATGCATTATACCATTGTAATAATATAAATGAGGCTTGTCAAATATTTTACAGCTATATGTATCAGTGTTTAGATATTGTTGTTCCTATGAAGGCTGTCAAGTGTTCCTACAAGTTCCCAATTTGGTTCTCAATAAAACTTCTTATTATTCAAAAGAAAAAAGCTCATCTGAGGTTTAAATTATCTAAATCAAACGAGGACTACTTATTGTTCTCTAATCTGCGTGATCAATGTAAAGTTGAACATACACTTTGTCAGAAACAACATTTTTCGTCTCTTGAAAAAAATTTTAGTAATAACCCCAGGGAATTTTGGGGATACATTGGCAGACTTCGTAAATCTTCGAGTTACCCCCAAGAAATGTATCTCGGTAACAGAAGGGCACAAGGCAATATCGAAATTGCTAACCTTTTTGCTGAGTTCTTCTCTGGTGTATATGAGAAAGATAAAGGTGCTCCCATTCCAGATTTTGAAAACTGTGTCAGACACATTGACCCTGTAAACCTAATTCAAGTTGACACTATATCAGTGTTTGATGAATTAAGAAAACTTCCAAACAAATTCTCCTCGGGCCTGATGGAATCCCACCGGTATTATTAAAGCACTGTCTATGCTCTCTTACTATGCCCTAAAATATCTTTATAATTTATCTCTTATGACTGGTGAGTTCCCTTCTTTCTGGAAGAACAGTTATATTGTACCCATTTTTAAGTCAGGTAAAAGGGAAGATAATACCGAGGAATTTGTATACAGTCAGCAATCCCAAAACTTATCGACAAGCTAGTGACTTCTCACTTAACAAAACTAACAAATAAAAAAAATTATTATACGGACGAAACGTAGTTGAATGAGGGTCATACGAAATCCAAAGTATGGCAAGACTTGAATATTAAAAGTGCGCGACAGGCTTTCATTGAGGGACTTTCAACCGGCTTAAAAGCACCTTCGGGCAAAGGAAGACGTCTCATTATAACGCACATTGGAAGTGATTCAGGTTTTTTACAAGGTGGTTTAAATGTGTTTACCTCAATCAAAACGGGCGATTATCATGAGGATATGAATTCGGATGTGTTTGAAAAGTGGTTTTCGTCTATACTGACTCTTGTAGATCCTGGTTCGGTAATTATAATGGACAATGCACCTTATCACAGTCGTCGTATGGAAAAAATACCGACTTCTGCATCTCGAAAGGCAGATATAATAGATTGGTTAAGAAGTAAAAATATAGATTTTGATGAATCCATGATAAAGGTTCAATTACTTGATATAGTGCGCGAACATAAGAGTTCATACATCAGATTTGCAGTAGACGAAATGGCACGTGAGCATGGCATCACCGTATTAAGAACTCCACCGTATCATTGTGAATTGAATTCCATCGAGCTGATATGGGCACAAATAAAAAATGAGGTAGCGCAAAAGAATACAACCTTTAAATTAAAAGATGTCAAATTATTATTAGACCAAGCCATACAAAATATAACCGCTTCCAACTGGCAGGCATGCATTAAACATACACAGAAAGAAGAAGATAAAATGTGGGACGTAGACACGCGTGTTGATGTTCTTATCGAGCCCATTATCATTACTCCAGGAGAAGACAGTAGTGATAGTGAATTAACAACAGGAAGTGATTCAGAATAAAAATATTTCTTTAAAATAATAACTAATAGGTACAGTTCTAGTGATTTTTTGTTGCTATATTCGGAGACTACCTGTGAGATCCTTCGTCCTACCTGGTTATAATTTTCTAAGTAGGTATGTACCTATTTTACTATGCATGCGAGACATGGACAGTCAAAGAATCAGATCGACGACGTATAGACGCCTTTGAAATGTGGACATGGATGGAATTAAATCGGTTCTGGATGAAATTAAACCGGATCAACGTCTCTCCAGTACCGTTTACTCTAGAATTTTAAAGTTCTTTGGCCATATCCATCGAAGTGATCACAAAATGGAGCGGTTGGTGGTCCAAGGAAGGCCTCAGACTCAACGCCAACGCGGAAGATCTCCACAGCGATGGGCGGACATTACTAAAAAGCTTCTCAATAAACAGTATACTGAGGCAATACATATAACTGATGACCGCGACCAGTGGAGAAATATTATCAATCAAACTGTCCGAGCTGCTGAAGCCCAATTATGAACCACAACACATCTACTAAGATGTTAATGACTGTGATGATGATATACCTAATAACTTTATTATTATTATTATATCAAGTTGGTTTTCACAATTGCAGTTTACATTAGGTTGGAAATTCCCAGGTATTATATTTGTGTTCTTGGAAATTGCTTAATTTGAATGCTACGTCGTGTGTAGTTTAAAACGCATATTATGACTAACGAGGGTTTTTCAAAAGGTTAATCTGACAATTCATCTACAGTTTGATGTCTTAATGGTGGAAAATTTTATAAAAAGCAGTGGAAGATATTCTATTGGGAAATGCAAGGCGATACAATAATTATTAGTTATTCTTACGTTTATTACTAAGAGTTTCGTTTATATTTTTAAGTTATTTTCTTTCTTGTTTGTTATGAATTTAAGATATTTATAAATGATAGGTTTTGTTTATTACAAATTATTACGAACCATAAGTATATTCGTAACATTTCATTATTATAAGGGAAGAAAGTTTTGGATTTAAAATATAATATAATTTAGCACCTCGACACCGTAAGGTACAAGAGGACGGCTTAAGTAAGTAAGTAAGTATAATTTAGCATTTGAGATGTTATAAAATAAACATGTACATATTTCTTAAACTAAAAATAATATAAATGAATGAAAATATTGTGTGTACATCTGGCTTACACAATTAATTGTTAAGACGTAATATTTTGAATATAATATTTTACATAACATTTTAACAAAATATATTTAACATAAATTAACAATTTGACCGTTGACGCAAAAATATTTTTATGTGCAAGTTCCCTATTATTTCCCTTATTTTAAAAATATACACGCCACCATTGAACTACACGCGTCTCTCATCTCGGACCCCTCGAGGGTCTATCGTTTCTAAGCGATAACCTGACTATCCTATTGAATTCCTAGTATAGGCAGGACTGTGTTAAGAATATAGGTGTTTATTTTGATTATAAATTAGCATTTTGTAAGCATCTAGAGGTCACAGTAAACAGTGCATTTAAACAATTAGGGTTTATAACTAGAAACACTTCTCAATTTTCATGTTTTGTTTTACCAATTCTTTTTAATAGTCTCATTCGCTCCAGACTAGAATATGCAATAGTTGTATGGGGACCTTACTATCAAACATCTATAGACAAGCTTGATCGTGTTCAGCATAAATTTGGTAAACACTATCATTACCGTAGTGCTTTTCATGACCTCTCTGTCCCATACAGTTATAGTATGATAGCTGATCACTTGAAAATGGTTTCTATGAATCGGCGAAAAGATTATTTTTGCCTAATATTCCTTTACAAAATTGCTAATAATTTGATAAATTGCCCTGAACTTTTAAATCGATTAGGTCTTAACACTCTTCATGGAACTAGGCATACTTCATTCTTTCATCTACCATTTCATCAATTTAATTATGAATACTTCAAGCCTCTTACTCATATGGTGAGACTATATAATAGGTACCAAAGTGATCTGGACTTATTTTTCCAGTCCTTAGAACAATTTAAAAATGTGATAAAGAGACTGCTATTTGTGTGATATTAGTTTGTATTCAAGTTAATTATTAGTTTTTGTTAAACTTACTAATTATTTTCCAATGTTATGCTTACTTTGTAAAATTTTATATACCTATTATATCTGGTATATCCCTTAATAAATAAATAAATAATAAATAACGAGCTTTAAAAGAATGTTTATAGAGCGTGTATAAGACAAGGTGAGTGTGCATTTAACATTAATTTTTTTTTGTAAACTTGAATTATCTTTTCTTTTCTGACAAGAAGCAATTTTTATAAAAAACAAGATTTAATCCAGGAAATAATTTTACATTTTGTACTTATCAAATATAATAAACAAGTGATTAAATTTTTTTAATCAGTAATGAGAATGTGAAAGTTGTATAAACTATTATGAAAACATTTTTAGTTTGTTAACAATGGAATATTTTTTAAAACATACAAGTAGCTCATTAGATTAACATGTAAATAATGTATTTATTTCCTATATAGAAAATAATGCTTAGCAACAATCAATAACAAACTTTGGGGAATTTAAGATTCTCTGAACAATAAAGGAAAAAATGTAGCAATTAATGTACTTAACAGCCCTTGTGAATTTTTGATGTCCTAAAAAGCTTGCAAGTCTCAGCATAATTGTAAATAATATTATAATCTTAAAACACCTAGAAGCTATTTGTACTTTATGTATATAAATATTATACTTTTCTATATTAGAATTAAAACTTTATACACAATAATGAAGTAAAACAATAATCAGACATGGAAGGACATAGGTAGTATCATCACACTAAAATATAATTACACTTAAACTGTGGCAAGAAATGAGTAAGGAAGTAAATTATTACTGTATAAAACAAAAAACAACACATACCTGATGTTAGCATTCTATTCCTTTCCCAAAGTTCATTGTCCTTATTTATCTGTCTTTGTTGAGCTGACAATCTTTTCTTCTTTCTCTGCTCTAACTGTTCCTCCTTTTTCTTTGTATATTCATCACTTACATTAGCAAATGGATTATTCTCATCATCATATCCCTCATCCATATTATACCATTCACGATCCAACCTTTTCTGTTCTTCTTCCCAATTCTCCCTGTCAACAGTGTTATCCCATTTTACTTTTTCTTTCTCATTTTCCCTAGGTGTTGCACCTGTTCTTTTTCTATCTTTGACCCAAGCATTATATCTGTGGGCAGGAGTAGGTCTGGGAGTTTCATTTTCAAGCTTAACAGCTTTTTCACCTCTATAAGATTTAGATGATTTGTTACTTCTAGCGGACTACTCTCCACTTTTAGATTTATGTAAGGAGGGAGTAGGGTAATCCCAATCAGACTTCCTTATGGGAACATAATCATCTTCATCCCAAGATGTTTTTGAGGTACTTTCCTTCAAATACAAATTTGGAGTCTTTGGTTCATCTTTAAATCGAGGAGACTTTCCTTTGTCAGAATGTTCACTCCATTTCCCTCTTTCTGATTTTCCTTTATATTTATCTTCTTGTCTTGTATTCTCATAATTATTTGAATCTTTTTTAGTTGTAGCATATACTCCTTTTGATAAGTTATGACTTATTCTTTCCCTTAGTCGTTCTCTAGCTTCTTTGCTAATTCCCCCAGTATATGTTGGTGTTTCTTCTTGTGGTTCTCTAAACTTTCTTTTATTTCCACTTTTCTCAGGTTTATGACTTTCTTCAATTTCATTTAATTCTGGTTCGTTGATATCAAAGGATATTTTATTTGCTGCTTCCCTTTCTCTTCTTTTTTGGGCTGCAAGTTTATCTAAACCAAAAAGGGATACTTGGGGTACCTTAAATACATGAGGTTTTTTCTTAACTATTAATCCACCTTTTGTTAAAGAACTTGGACGATTTTCACATTTGGTCCCATTGAAGATCTTCAAATGGGTTTGACATTGACAGAACAATAATTATTAGGTTTGTTCGTAGAACGATCACCAACCGTTGCCAACCATCAGGCGCACGCACAGTTAACCGTTGCGTTCGTTAAGTTTGCTGTTCGCAGTAAAGGCAGCTTTACATCAGAGATATGTAAGAGAGGGGATATGACACAAACGATATTTCTGTATCTACTAAATGGGACCACTTATTTGGACTTCACGCACTCTCCAATATGGCGACGGGCAGGTCCGGATTCAAATTAATTCAAACTGTATTTACGATTTATTGTTTAGTTTGGGAATAAGCATTGAGATAGATTAATAATAGTTATTTGGAATAAAATTAATTTCATTTTTAGTACTCTTCAAGTACACTTTAATAATAATTATAAAAATTACATACATAAAGTTTAAAAAATGTACAAAACCAGTCAATGATATGGTTTTAAAATTATAACATTTACATACAAGTAAAAAACAACAATTAGCAAGTGCACTTACATAAATTTATATACATTTAGATGTTAGTTTCATGTACTATTAATATAAATTATATATTTATATATAATTATTTTATATATTTATATAAAAAATATAAAAATTAGTTATTGTGTATAGGTAGGTAGTTAAGGAATTGTATCAAAGACTTTATCAAAAGGCTTTATTATATTGATGTTAACATATAAATTTGACTTCAAGAACTAGTTTTCTACTTCCGTTATCACACATTTATTATTATTACACATAAGCAAGGTCAAAGAGACAGGTCCCTATTATGACAAAACACAAACGAATTACATAAGTAACCTACCAGTAGATACGATATATATATATATATATATATATATATATATATATATATATATATATATATATATATATGTATATATAATAACAATTTGTAACTATTATAAAAAACGGTCCAGTCTATTTTCAAATGTGTTTCTAGAAGGGGCCGAGGCAATGTTATCAGTTATCAGGTTATTCCAGCTCTCGAAAACTCTATTTGGTAGAAAGTTCTGTCTTGATCTTGTAGAGAAGTAGCAAGCAAGCAATTTAATTAAACCCAGCCTGTGAGAAATGTTCACCCCTAAGAATTACGTTCGGGTGTGACAATTCATTGGAGCAAGGTGTAAAAACTCGAGTAAAAACATGAGTCACTTAACCTCGCTCCAATGCTCCAGACCATCCCTTTCCCCCCTATAGCACTCTGATGCGCGATAGAGGCACAACTATCAGCCAAATGCTCTTCATGTGGAGGTCCTGTGTAATAGAACCCCAACATGGTTTCCTAAC
The DNA here is from genome assembly GCA_918026665.1 of Diabrotica balteata. NCBI lineage: Eukaryota > Metazoa > Arthropoda > Insecta > Coleoptera > Chrysomelidae > Diabrotica > Diabrotica balteata. The sequence goes on from OU898285.1 coordinate 1,647,128, forward strand.
CGAATTCAAAACTCAGGAAAGCGCATTGTCGCTATATTCCTGTTATCTTAATGTGGCTTATCCGCGAACTAAAATTGCTTACTTGGGCCTCAAGTCTCCGCTCTGAGCTAGGCTCAGTTCGGCGACTTGGTGCTCAAGGGGTTGGGCCCTACGTGCCCGGGTTTTTAATGGTTTTTGTTAATATTTTTTTGTGGCTTGCGCCGGTTTTTGTTAGTAGTTTTTTATTTTTTTTGTGGCCGAAGCCGTTTTTTGTATTTTTTTGAATTTTTTTTTGTAAGATGCCTGAAACATAAAATCAGAATTAGTGCATATTAATATAATAAATTATCTACTTAAAATTTTCCAACAAAGTGTTGTCTCGAGCCAATTCAGGATAGTACATTGGTCCAGCATATTCCAAAATCGGTTCTTCCATGTGAAGAAATGCCTAGTACATCAACTGAATCTACTTCACATACATATGAATGTTGATGTTACACCAAGAAAACGGAAGTTACATTTGTTCCACTATACCTTTGCACAAACGTCATGATTCATTTGCAAACAAGTTAAATTAAAACATTAAGTGAAACGTACCTCGATATGTAATATCATTGATATGTACTGCCAGTTTGTAGGATAGAAAATATTAGTTGTCTCATTAACGTAAAAAATAAATACTTACCGGAAGCAATCAAATTAAGAGAGCAACAGTTAGTCGTTCTAATAATTATGCTTGAAAATGAAAATTACAATGACATCTACAAAGACTAAAAGTTTAAATAATATGGAAAACCAAATAAACAATAAATGGAAATAAACAGAAAATAATAAACGTCTTAAATTGTAAATTCATAGTAAACAAGGTATCAAAGACATGCCGTGTTGTTTATCCTTTTTTAACTTACTGTGGTTTCTATGGACAAGCTTAATTTTGCGATACTAGTTTCTGTGAGTAAAAAAGAGACCTACTATGAAAAGTACTTCGTGAATAATTTCATGCATGTGCAAAGGTACAATGAAAGAACTACAATGGTAAAATTAAATCGCAGCAGATTAATCATTAGCCAAAGAAGATTGTCCTAGATATCAAAAAAACTACTTTGAAAAGAGAAAAAGGTTACAGTCATGAAAAATATTGTTTCGGAACTTAAGAAACATAATTATTCAGAGGAAGCAATTCTAGATAATATTTCAAAAATAGGTGGACCAGAAGAAATGTTTTTAAGGCAAGATAGAAAAAAATCAATCACTACCTCTACAATATTCAGACCAACTTGAAGTATTTGCTTTAAACCTTCATTATTATTCATCTGCTGCATATAATTATGTAAGAAGAGTTTTTCAAACTTGTTTGTTGCACCCAAGACCATTGAGCAGATGGTATCAAAGTATTAATGGTGAGCCTGGCTTTACTGCAGAGTCTTTTAGAGCTTTGGAAACAAAATAATGGTTAGAATCTGGTAAATTATACAGTTTAGTTACAGATTAAATGTCTATCGGACAACATGAGGAATGGGTTGCTGAACAAAACAAATGCTACAAAAAGAAACTACAGAAGAGCAAAAAAAAGGTCCAAAGTTAGTCTACTAGTGTCTACAGAAATGGCATACCACTGGCATAAAGGTAGTGCATATTACTTGTGAGTGATGGCCCCCCAGTAAATTTCACAATGACAGTTCATCTTGGCTGTAATCTAGACCATACACACTTAAAAACAAGCTTTAAGAATCCTTCATGTGGTGATGATGTACTGTTTTTGGATACTTGCCATAATATGTTAAAATTAGTTCGTAATTCCTTTGGAGGAATGGGTATCATGTTCGATGATAACAATAAAGTTATATTGTGGAACTGCCTGAAGGAGTTTCACAATTTGCAAGAAAAAGAATCATTTTATCTTGCTAATAAATTAAGATCTCAGTATATACCTTTTTATAAACAAAAAATGAAAGTTCGTCTTGGTATCACAGTTATTTCACAAAAACGTTGCATCTGCTTTGGTCTTTTGTTCAGAGGAACTGCAGTTATAGCATTTGAAGGGAGTTGAAGCCACAGCTAGATTTGTTATTATAATGAACAATATATTTAATGTCCTAATTCTAGAAATTTGTTACAGTTTAGTTATAAGAAACCACTATCTATGTAAAATTATTCAGAAATAAGTAGTTTTCTACTGTCCGCTGATTAATACCTTGGTACGTTAAAGACTAATTAGGCGCTCTTCGCCACACATAATTTTGAGGTCTTAAAGTATGCATAAAAATTACATCTTTTATACAAATCATTATTAACTTCTGACATATCAACTTTTTTACCGTTATATAAGTTCTCCCAGGATCATATAGAACTATTTATTTGGAAGTATTAGATCACAAGGGGGTTATAATATTAACACAACAGCTCGCCAGTTCATTTCGGCTTACAAAAAATTATGGGTTCATGTTGAACTGATTTACTGACAGGTTTAGAAACAATTGCATATCATTAGAAAAAGTGTCCATTTTAAAATGTGATCCCATCGTGCAAAAAAATAAATCTTCAGAGATTTTTAGAATCTTATCGTAACATCCAGCTTTCAATGAAGTAGACATTTAGATTGCATATATAGCAGGTCATGTTGTTCACTAATTGAAAACAAAAATATTATGTGCCGAATGTTCGAATGCATTAATTAATACAACAAAATATACTTTTTTTCCTTTATAAATAAAAAATATAAAGGTAGCTTGGAATATCTTTCAACACAACATATGTATTCAACATTTGTTTAAAATCTGAAAAATTTAAAAAAATAAAATAATAGATTCAAATTGTAAATATATTTCAACTGAAGTAATTGTTGTTAAGAGCTTATGTGCAAAATATTGAGCCAATGCTTTTTCAATGCATTCATTTTTTTAAACTTGAAAAAACTAATAAATATTTTTGAAAAATTTAAACACAATGAAAGATTACATTATTACCGAGAGTGGAAAGTCCCTTAAAATGAATAAAAACAAATTATTTAGTGTCCACTAAATAATACCACTTTATTAATAAGAGGTCTCATACTGAGAGATTTGTCAGTCTTACTCTTGCACATATAGAACATCCTAATATCAATATAGCGGCTTGCTACAGCCTTTATTAGGAGTATTCTGTGATTATCTGAGAATTGTTGATCAATGCTATGACTAAGTAAATTTAAAAAGATGTCTTTGTTTATGTACCTCCCTAAAACTTTTGTAACTAAATCGTTGGTACTCATACAAGTTGGAGAAGGGATTTCTTTTAAAATTTTCTCAGCCATAAAGCATATATCAATTACACTTTCAGATGGATATTGCAATCCTTTTTTATTTTTTTTATCAATAAATGAAAATAAAAAGTTGTTCCGAGTGACACTTACTAAGGCACTTAAACATTCACTACAGACTAATCTTTTTTGTAAGTAAAACACAACATAACCAGCAATGTATGTAATTATGCTTTTAGAGTATTGAGAGAAAGGATTGATATAGCTGTGATCATGATCAATTATATCTACTGACACATCAGTATCACAACTATTACTCAATCTATATTCTCTGGAAGTGATATTAATGTGATCGGTGGGATTGCATTTTAAAATATTTAAATCTTCTAAAGGAAAGCAGTTACCACTAAATTTATTTTTCAGTTCAACATGAACCAAAATTTTTTTATAAGCTGACTGAAAATGTCTAGCACTTGGGTTATTATTATAACCGCCTTGTGCTCGAACTGAACTAAAAAACAATTCTAGATGGTCTTGTGATACCTTATAAAATGGTAAGTACTTTAAGGCAGAAGGAACAACTAGCTGGCCAAAAAGAATTTTTATACTGGATATGCATATTTTTAATCCAAGAAATCCAGTAAAACAACCTGTGTCTAAAAGTAGTTGTTCATGACCTAAAGCTGCTTTTAATTGACTAATATATTTGTCTGCTTCATTTAAAAACTTCTCTGTCTTACTATAATTATTTAAACTTAAAGGCTTTTTAAAGCCATGCTGCAACAAACTGTTGGAATTAAGTATATCAAACAATTTATTCATGATTGTTACAAATCTAACAGTTGCTTCAACTCCAGAAAATTGTGACATACCTAATTCATTATTGCAAAAGTCTAAAGCTACTGCAACACTTTCGCTGAATACCTGAGTAGCCAGTGACACTTTCATTTTTTGTCTACCAAAATAAATATGTTGGGCCTTTAATTTATTGGCTAAATGAAAAGATTCACTCTGTTGGAGATTATATAACTCCTTAAAATACCTCCATTCAACTAAATCATTATTGTCATCTACAAAACTAAATTTATTACCTAAAGTGTTACGAACTAATTTAATCATATGACTAGGATCTAAAACTATAACGACATCTTTATCTGTACAAGGATGTTTAAAAAAAGTTTGTAGGGATAAATGATTCAAATTACATCCTAATAGCTTAGCCATTGTAAGATTAACTGGAGCCCCGTCAAAAGTAACACTTACAACATCTACACCTACCTCATGGCACTTTTGCAGACACTCCAGAACCAAACATTTTTTCTGTTCTCCAGTGCAGCCAGCTATCAAAAAATATCCTACAGGCATTTTCCAGGAACCATTAATACAATTAACCATAAATACAAGGACATTTTTGGCTAACACTAGTTCCTGTATACCTGTACCTATGTCAACATACCCATAACATTTTTTTCCTGGAACCCATTCTTCTTGTTGCCGGATAGACATTTCATCAAATATCAAACCACATATTACTTTCTCACTAGAGGAGTTGACTTTTAATTTTAACGCATCAAAGGATTCCTTCGTAAAACCAGGTTCCCCATCAATTGCTGTATACCATCTGCTTAGAGTCCTAGGATGGGGTAAACAAGTATCAAATGTTCGCCTAACATATTTATAAGCCGCAGGTGAGTAATAGTGTAGTGTCAGAGCAAATGTTCGCAATTGCTCTGAATACCGCTTAGGTAGCGCTTTATTTCCCACTTTTTTTAATTGCCTTAGAAGAAATTCTTTAGGTGCTTCTAATTTTTCAAGAAGATCCAATGTTTCCTCTTGAACCAACCTTGTTTTCTTGAGCTTCTCAATTACATTCTTCATGTTGGCTACTTGTTTCTCACATCTTTGTAGTTTTCGACGAACATTTCTTAACCTTCTTTTTCGTTCACTACTTACTTTCTGTGAATGAACCAATTCTTTATATATCTTCCGTTTCTTAGGAGTTAACTCACAAGATGTACTAGGAATTTCTTGTGATGTTTGTGGCCTTTGAACATTAGTTAAATTGGACAATACTCTTATTTTAGAATTATCTTGGATATGTAGCACCTGTATGAAAAAACAAAAGAGTAAATATCACAATATCAAAGATATATATATATATATATATATATATATATATATATATATATATATATATATATATATATATATATATATATATTATAGGTTTAGAAAATATGAGCCCCTTAATTTAATTAATTAGTAGTTTCAGATATATCTGATATTAATTAATATACAAGTATGTAAATGGTTTGAAACTTAAGTTTGAAATTTGAAAACATATTTAATATTAGTTTTATAAAAATGTTATTCATAAAAAGTTCTGAAACTTTATAAACCTAAAATACCATAACATAATTATATAAAACTTCATTTTGTACACAAATAAAGTAGCTTTATTATAAAAAAGCATAATTCATACTTTTAAACACAAAAAACTGCTGTTGTTACATCAAAAAAATGTCAAATAGTACATATTTAAAGAATGACCAAAACAAAAATGTGATTAATTATTAACTAGTACTTTATGCAAAATATCAAGAACCTTCTAGTTGAAATCTCTTCGTTCACACCTATACAAACTTATTTATTTGCAAATGAAAGCAAGTGAAATGTACAATTGAAGTTGTATACTGTGTAATGTCCAGGTGTAATTCAGAATATTACCTATATTATTTTAATAACCTACTTCATTTATTAATATTTATAATTATTGTTACCTGAGATTTACCAATTGTAGGGATTGCATTCTCACGCAAACGGATAACAGCTAACGAGGTCCTATCTATAAAGTCCTCCGCGAAATGTTTCGAACACAATTTACTAAATTTTGAAGGTTCCCAGTCCCCAGTTCCCACACTATTTACGAACTGTATCCAGGCATTTCTCTTTTCAACATCTTTAGGAAATCTACAACCACATAAACCAAATTAAAAAGATTACCTATTCTTTTTACACGCGGCATCACTAAAAACGGAAGTAATACCGCCCTGTACCCTGTTTACAATTTCATACTAACCTATGAAAAGATATTCCAGTGGAGATTTTCTTAGTATTACGAGTGTTATTTGGACACAACATAAAAGAACACGATGTCATAATAGTTTCACTTTAAATAAACGTAAAAACCGTACAAAAATAAGTTCAAAATATTTTTAAAAATAAATTTTTATGCACAGAACTACTCGACACAAACAACAATCTGTCAACACTCCCCAATATGGCCGAACCGATCCCATCTATTTTATGGTATGTCATATCCCCTCTCTTACATATCTCTGCTTTACATCTAGGCTATGCAAGTCTCATGCTATGCAAGTCCGTCTTGCATGGCGCATCTCTTGCCTAGCTTGACCTTTTTACATCAGAGATATTTCTGTGCAATTTTAGATCCCACTTTCATTGTTGCCAACAGAGAAAATATTTATCAATTTGAGGTTATTTTATTTTAAATAAAAAATATAATTAAGTACTAAAATAAATAATATAATAAATAAATATACACTATTTATGGTTATTAAAAGGGTGAAGGATGTCAACCAAAGAAAAGAAAACATTGTTATTGTTGAATATTGCTGTTGTAGCAACAATCATCCATAGTCAACGACTCACCCAGTCGTTTTTACATTAACTTTAGACATAGTATATCTATTTATCACCACTTAATAAACTTAATTTAAATCAAAACACAACAATACACATGTGGGTTAAGGGACGCTAAAGATAGAGATAAGGTTATGTTTTATTCTGTAATCTATTATAAATTGTTATGTTGGCAACATGAATTTTAACGATAAATTGCAAGAAAATTGCATGAAAAATAGAACATGTTCTAATTTTTCGTCTAGCACAGGAATTGCATGGAAATAGCCCGTGGGCATGCGCAGTTCCATGATCTGTCTTGCATGGCTCTTGCCTAGCATGAAAATAGCATAATGTAAAACTGTCTTAACGAAGTGATTGATCAGAATTCGGTTTCCAACGGTTGTTAAAATCCCCAACGATTGTGCGGACTAAAAATCAGCGACATGCGCAGAGGTGTTGTTGTATATAAATCTATTTTATAACCACAAAACAAACGTTGGGTTGTTATAACAACTATATAGGTATAACTAAAAAATAAAATATACTAAGAAAACTATAATCAAACTAATAAAATCAAATAAACGACTAATAATATTAAACAATAAATGCAAAAAAAGTGAATAAAAAGATTTAACAAACTAATTAGATCGAATTCTAAAGGCCGTATGACACTATGCATTTTCTTGTATCATTTCTTATATCGTTTCTGATATAACAAAAAAATGGATAGTGTCATACAAGCGTATAGTTCTTATATCAGAAACGATACAAGAATTTGTGTCCGCTGCATTTTCTTGTACAAGAAATAACCGCTCTAAAAATTAGTGATGAGTTTAAAGATTATTTTATATCTCCAAATAAGAGAGTAGAATGTCAAGAGCATGCCATTCAAACACATAATTAAAAAAAAAACAAATAAATTATTACAACCAAATTATTATTTCTGTCTTCCATTACAGCCTGTTGAATATCTTCAAAAATTGTGGTTTCCAATTTAGTTTTAATATTGGGACATTTTATTTCTTTAATTTTTGCACCACAGTATTTTAAAAAATAATCAGTAGCATATGTCCTCAGTCTCCAGTAGCTTGGAGTCCTCAGGTACTGCAGTTGACTGCAGTTCTATTTTTATAGGTGTCAAAATTTCCACCAATCATGTGCCAAATCACAAACAATTTCTGGTAAAAGACCTTGCATAGTGTCATACAGGGCAAAAATGTACGTGCAAGAAACGATACAAGAAAACATAAATAACTTTCTATATCAGAAACGATATAAGAAATGATACAAGAAAATGCATAGTGTCATACGGCCTTAAGAAATAAGAAAAGGAGATTTCGAGATTTGACAAACGACAATGACAAATGCAAAATATCAAATTTTAGGTGTTCGCAGAGCACAAAATCACAAACTAATTCCAAACAGTTTCCAACTGAACATGCGCACTGTATTTCAAATCACAAACCGTTTGTAATCGCTACTACGAACTTGATTATTCTTCTTTCGTTTTATGGCCTCCACCTCTTAGGTACGTGGCCAGCTCATGTATATATTTTTAAGGCCGTATGACACTATGCATTTTCTTGTATCATTTCTTATATCGTTTCTGATATAGAAAGTTATTTATGTTTTCTTGTATCGTTTCTTGTACGTACATTTTTGCCCTGTATGACACTATGCAAGTTCTTTTACCAGAAACTGTATGTGATTTGGCACATGATTGGTCGAAATTTTGACACCTATAAAAATAGAACTGCAGTACCTGAGGCACCGAACAAGGGCCTGAGGACCCCAAGCTACTGGGGACTGAGAACATATGCTACTGATTATTTTTAAAAATACTGTGGTGCAAAAATGAAAGAAATAAAATGTCCCAATATGAAAACTAAATTGGAAACCACAATTTTTGAAGATATTCAACAGGTTGTAATGGAAGACAGAAATAATAAATAATTTGGTTGTAATAATTTATTTGTTTTTTTTTTAAATTATGTGTTTGAATGGTATGCTCTTGAAACTCTACTCTCTTATTTGGAGATATAAAATAATCTTTAAACTCATCACGAATTTTTAGTGCGGTTATGTATTGTTTTTAGTAAAACATCTCCTACTTTCAGTAGTTCCGATGCTATTTGATACAATCACTGTGATTTATTGTTTTTCAATATGGCTACTGATGTTCTAATCTTGGTTATTGTTGGTGGGCACTTTTCTCTGATGTCTGCTTGGCCTAATTGTATGTATACATCAGAGATACTTACATATCTCTGGTATATATCAAAGTTCTCCTCCAGCCATAGAGAAATAAAAATAATAATTATTTTTATTTCTCTATGCCTCCATCCGCCAATATGACATGAAAGAAGTTTTACGTTTTAGCGGCTTTGCGCACAAATTGGCGCATTTCTTGTACAAGAAAATGCAGCGGACACAAATTCTTGTATCGTTTCTGATATAAGAAACTATACGCCTGTATGACACTATCCATTTTTTTGTTATATCAGAAACGATATAAGAAATGATACAAGAAAATGCATAGTGTCATATGGCCTATATTTCAATTATAGAAGGGAATTCTCCTCACAGAGATTCTGGAAATAACAATATTCCCTTCAACTATTTTGGACGATTTATAGTGGATATTCTAAAATAATTGTCATTAATGATATAGATTTTTCTTGTTCCATCTATTAAGCTATGTAAGGTATATCTGGAATTTGGTTCCTTGGAGAGGAGCGCCTAAAAGGAGGACTTGTGCCGTGACGTCACACTTGACAGATGTGGAATATGCAGTGACATCACCAATCATGTTGTATTAAATATAATAAGATCGTCGTTATGATAAGGGAAGTTTCTTCACCTCCGATTAAGTATTTATCTGGCAGATGAAAAAGGTAGCCTTTCAGTCCCGAATAAACTTACCGATAGATAAAATGTCAAATATTTTATTTGCCAAATAAAGTACGGAATAAGTTATAACATATATAACTATAAGGTATAATATTTGAGAAAGGATCGACAATTGTAATTGGTGTAATGAAGAGTTTTTAACAGGTTTGGATTAAGTAAACCAACAGTGATCAGTAAATATATTGTCAGAGATATGTAAGAGAGGGGATATGACATACGGCATGATACTATGAATAACATAACATAGTCATAGTAATATAGTATCATGACATACGGTAAAGTAAAATGAGTAAAATAGATGGGATCGCGAGATTACGGATCCTAGTGCAACTGTGAATATACTTATTTTGATGAGTTGTAATTGGTTGAGAAAGTAGCGGGATATTTAAAAATTATTATAAGTTCTTGTAAACGCATTAACGACTACTTACAGAGATGTTTTTTGTTCTTTTTGAGTAGTTTAGACACTAATGTAATATGTTATCATTTTATAAACATTAATAATAATTTTTGTAAGTGGACATTGAAAAATAGAAATAAAAAATTTACTTTTAAATAACATTACGTTAATAATAAATGCATACCATTTAATGAAAAACAAAATTTATAAGAATCCTACAAAATATTGTATAATATGTTCAAAAAAAATAGATTATCTCCATCTATTACACTTTTTATTGTATTATTAATAGGAAAACTGTATACCTAAATCTGGAAAAAAACAAATCGCGTTGAAATCTTTTAAACAAATCTGTCGAGGTTATAATCAATTCTTATATTTAATTAATAGTTACTTTAATGTATTGCCACAGCACTTATGTAACCAGTTCTTATTTAACATATATTTTTAAAAATCTCAGCGAAATAGCTCTTATGAGTTCCTATTAAATATAACATCTCAGATAGTAGAATCTTTTGAGTAAGTACACTATTGTACTATTATTTTTAGTATATATAGTAAATAAGTGTATTAATATTGTTCGGAGAAGCTATTTGTTTGTGGCATTTATATAATTTATTATTTTAATGGGAAATAATGCCACAATTTAACTACAAAAATAAATTTATTGACGTATTATTAATTAATATTGTCATTTTGAAAACGACGTCCGATGTGGACGTTGAAACGCCAATAAATTCATTTTTTCGTTAACTTGTGGCTTTATTTCCCATTAAAATAATAAAATAAATGTATTCCTCTTATTCTCTGGAAAATAAGGGTTGATATTTTTATTTTAAATATAAACAATAAAACATATCAATTAATATCTATTTATTTATTTATCAACATATAATATATAAACAATTTAATGATTTTTACCTAAACTTATATTGTGATCTACATATAATGTTAACGAATGTGAGACAGCTTTCTTCTGAGGGACTGGAATGTCACTAGCAGTTAGCCTTTTTCTGTTGTATGTATGGTCATTTTGGTTTTTGGGTCATCATGTTCAATAACTCTTGTAAGGACATGCGGAAATAATCTTAATAACTTAAATAAAATAGATCAGTTTAATAAGATCAAAATTAGTTTTAATAAAACACATTCATACCTCAGCCTTGTATGCTTCTGGTACATTAATTTCAAACTTATGCTCCATTCGCTTAGCTCGAGCATATTTTGACAAATTCATTGTCGGAAACCTACAACCAAAGACCATTTACACCAATAGACGTTTCACGCAGATGACCAAGGTCAAATATAAAATTGTATTACCGATATCCATCAATAGATGTCGCGATAATGAAGTATTTTCAGAGAACAGTAACAATCACGGTAACAATTGTTCTATGGTATCTGTTTGATGACAGAGTCGAAATGTTTGTTAGTGTTCTATGACTTATGTTTATGTTAGCCTACCCGGTTTTAACAGTTTACGTTTGTTTACGTTCTCCATTTTATATCGTTTTTTTAATCTAATTTGGTGTTTATTCTTCCTTATATCCGTATTATTCTTATTTATAGTTTGTATTTTTAGTGTTAATTAGTTATTTAGTGTGTTAATTAGTTGTTTAGTGTGTATATTTGAGACTATTATTTAACCAATTATTTTTATTGTCGATCAACTTGTTGGAGGTAAGTTAATAAAACGATTGGTTCTTGGATTGTATTTATCCTAATTAAAAATCTTCTATAGGCGTCAACAAAAAACCATGCCATTCTTGGTGAACTGTTGTGTACCACAATGTGGCACTCCTCATTCTTCACCAATACGCCACAAATTTCCAAGACCCACTATCGATATGGAAGGGTTTCGAAAATGGGTAGAGAATATCAATAATCCAGAATTGGCAAATATGAATCCACAGACCATATACTCCAGGAAAAGAGTGTGCCATCGACATTTTGAACAATTATTTTGTTCTTCAACATCGCATAGACTTCATCAAAATGCAGTTCCTACATTATACTTAACTGGTAAGTCTGATACATATACATCATTCGACCAAACAAAGTTTATATGCCAGATTACTTTCATAACCTCTACAGTTTAATCTTCAAATTATTGTTAATTTTTTTTATTAAATTGCAATAAACACGAAAACACTTAGATTTGGGAAGAATGAGTAAATGTCCTATATAATGTAAATTTGTCTTTACTGTAAAGCAGTTGATGTCATTGAAACAAAATGATCAAATTGGTTGGAGCACATTCTATCTTTTTTCACATATATTAAAAACATACTCCACATAAACACTCAACTCAATCTATTTATAAAGTATTCTTCTACAATAGAGAATTTCTTTTCACCAAAACACATGATTTGCTACATTTTTCATATGGCAGGATAAACTTTGCTTCAATCAAATAAATGTTCAATTGTAATAATAATACAACCTTTCATTCAAGTTTGTATTCAGGACGATTTTAGATGGTTAGCCCTACTTATTGTATTTTACAAAAAATTATGGAATAAAACAAATTGAAAGAAAAATGCAGCATATTGTAATTTTGGTATGTCAAAATAAATACAGTTTACAATACATAAATAATATACTCTAGTTAATTAGAATTAACTTTAATATATTTTTCTGTAAGTTAGTTAAAGTAAGTAAGTTTCTGTTAGTTTAAAATTTTAGTATCCAAGAAAGGTAAATGGGTTGACTGTATGACTATTTCTTTAATATAATAATAAACCAGTTAAGAGAGGTGAGAATTTATATGGAAAACAAACATTGTGCTTACAATGTTTTTCATATCAGGTGTTATATCCACAGCAGTTTTTTTTAATACATTTTAATAGTTTGATCTTTGGGTTTGTCTTAAAAAAATAATACTCCATATGTATTGAATACCCTAGAACCATATTATTTTGTTGAATTTATTGATTAATTGAGGTTTACTTTGTTCCAGGATGCAGTGGTTCTCAATCAACAATAGTGAATGAAGAACTTATTGATAATGTGAAACTTGATATTGTTGGACCTTCTGAGTTGGAAACATTGACTACAGAAGGTAAATATATTTATATAATTATGTGCTGTTGGATACTGTTACATTAACATTTATGATCTCCATTATATTCACTAATTAAGACATTTTTTTCTTTTACAGATTATGTTGATGCTTCTAAATCTAGTTTAGATGAAACACATATGCCCATCGAAACTGGGGAAAGTTCTGGACTGCAAAAAGTGGTTACAAAAGGTATGCAAATTTTAGTTTTTTATTTAGTTACTTCTTCAGAATACATAGCACAGCTGGCAGAATTACTTGAGAAACGTAATTCAGTTAGTAATTATGATATTGTAACTAATTTATTCTTCTTGAGTAATTATCTCAGCTCTGATACATAATATATTTATCCAAATATTTTTTTTGTAGAACAACCTCTTGGCTTCTTGTCCCCTCTGAAAATACTGAAGAAGTCAGGTAATTCCAAACAAACATTGTCACCAAGAAAAGCCAAACTATATTCTGCTGTTAAGGATCTTCACAAAAAATACAGTGTGGTGAAAAATACCACAAAAACTTTAAAACGCAGGCTTTTTGAAGCAGCTGAATTTAAAAAGAAATATCTTTTTGATGATAATTTAAATAGCTTAAACACTATGACATCTATGTTTATTCGCTGTCAAATACGAGAATCAAATAAATCAAAACATTTGAGGCGATTTTCGCTAAATGAGAAATTGATGGCATTAACATTGTATAAGCAGAGTGCTAAGTCCTACAATTTGTTGTCAAAAATATTCATTTTACCTAGTAAGTCTACTTTAAATAGACTACTTGCAAATATTATTGGAGGACCAGGTATAAATGAGGTAGTTTTTCAATCCCTACAAGAAACGACAGCGAAAATGGATTCCTCTGAAAAATATGTAGGTTTAATCTTTGATGAAATGGCAATCATGCCAGGACTCCATTTTAATGAACGACATGGCCTTATAGAAGGATTTGAGCATATGGGAGAAAATAGGGATATTTTCATTAGTGACCATATTCTAATGTTCATGGTAAGAGGTTTAAAAAAATCATGGAAAGCACCTATTTCGTACCATTTTGCAAGTAGGGGTGGTGCAAAAACATTTCAAATTAAAAATTTATTAATTGAAATAATTCAGAAACTTAGAAGCATTAATCTTAAACCAATTACAGTAATATGTGACCAGAATAATAGTGCTGTAATAAATAGTTTGATAAAAGATACCAAAGAGATTTATATGCGAAATGGACAACTAAATAAATATAGAAGTGGTTCTTTTGAAATAGCAGACTTAAGAATTTACCCAATATTTGATCCTCCACATTTGCTAAAGGGAATAAGAAACAATTTATTAAAAAAAAATCTTAATTTTGTTAAAAATGGTGTAAAAAAAACTGCAAAATGGGAGCACATACAGTGGTTGTACGAGTCTGATAATGGTCCAATTGATGGGCTTAGAGTTTTATCTCATATAACAGATGAACACATATATTGTAACAAAATCAAGAAGATGAAGGTAAAAAATGCTGCCCAAATATTTAGTCAAAGATTTTCTGCTACCCTCCAGCTGGCAGGAAAATTATGTAAGTATAAAATAATTTTAATCAAGGATATTTATACCTATAAACAACCCTAAATATAATTGTAATGTATGTAATTTATATAATTTATTGACAAAGAATGGACAAACTATAGCATAAAAATGAAGATTATGTAATTTATCCTTGCATGCACAAGAGTTTCAAAGCAATTTCAGTTTTGATCTATATATTTTTTTATCGTGGTGAATGTCACCATGCCCTACCAAGGGCACACGGAATAAGGAGGATTTTTTTATCACGATCTTCTTGTTTTCAATTCATGTTTTACTTATAATTTATATAAATTAAATTGTTTGAATTACACATTGACTATTATGTTTATTACCCAATATTACAGTGACAACAATTATTATCAACTTTTTATTTGTTCGCAATTTAGGTGCTTAGCTCCTGTGTGGTAACTTATGGGATAAATATATTTTTTGTGCTTTATGCATTATTTTTGATTTTTATGTTACAAGACCCATATGATTACAGTATTTACTACTACCTATTATTTACTACATATATTATTTTTAGATTCTCAAGATCAGACAGAAAGTGAAGTACAAGCAACAGCAGAGTTGCTGTATTTTTTTGATAGACTCTTTGACAGTTTAAACGGTTCTACCAAAAATGCAGAACGTGGCAAAACCTTACGATGTGGTTTGACTGATGTATCTGCCCATATCCAATTTTGGAATAATGAAGCTCTGCCATTTCTTGAAACGATGGAATTTGAGAAGAAAACACCCCATCAACAATCAAAACCTCCAAGCCTTAAAAATTGGTCATTTTCAATAAAAAACATTAAAGCCATATGGCAAATTCTTAAGGGTGATGGTTTCAGTTATTTATTAACAAGGCGTTTAAACCAAGATCCTTTGGAAAATGCCTTTGGTCAAATAAGAAGCTTTGGAGCATTAAACATGAACCCAACAGCTTCTCAGTTTGTAGGAATTTTTAAAACTTTATGTATTAATACAACTGTATCCCTATATAAACACAGTTTTAATTGTGAAGATGATAATTGTACACAAATGTTTATTTCCTAAAAAAAATGATTGACAGTATGTCTGATAATAGTAAAGATAAAAACTCTCCATTGGAAAGTTCAATTGATATAAGCAAACTATCCTTAAATCAATCTGAGACACAAGCTACATTTAACCAAAAGCTACAAGAACTAGCTACCAGTTATGTAGCTGGTTTTATTTTAAAAAAATTAAAACGAATTATTAATTGTAGTGACTGTAGAAATTCATTATTTTCAAAAAATTACGCAGCTGAGCAAAGTGCATTAATTGCAACTAGGGAATATAACAATGGTTGGTCTAGGCGACTATCATACCCTACTCAACCTTTTGTATGCTGTTTTTACAGTATTTTTAAAATAATAAATTTTTGTGTTGACAAACAACCTCAATCAAAAATCTTACTTCATGAAATTGAAAACCTCATACAAAGGAAAATTAATTTTGATTATTTAAATTGTAGTGCTAATGAACATAAAATCAAAATTATAAAATTAATCAGTAAATTTTCTATTAAAACAATATTACACAACTGGTGCAGAAACGTTAATTTAATTTTACAAGGAAAGTCGAAATATACAGGTACAAACACAGTTAAAGTGGAAGCTAATAAAATTTACACAAATAGGTTGAGAAGAAAAATATAAAAAAACCAAATGATATTATTTAAATTTCTGAAAATTTCATCATCTTCGTGTCATTGTTCTGAAGCTATTTTCTTGTGGCATTGTGAATTAATTAATTACTGTATTTTGAGAACGATTTCCGAAGTGGAAATTGAAACGTCAATAAACGTATTTTTATCTTTAATTGTGGCTTATTCCCAGTTTAATAGTAATTAATCTTCGTGTTACTACAGCCCTTAAAGGACCTCGACTTTCTGAAGCTTTCTATGCCATTGTGTTATGTTTAGTTGTGTTACATATTTTTCTATTTTGTATATTTTATATTATAGAGGCTACCAACATAATTATTTCAGATAAATACTTTATACTTTGTATGTTTTCATTGTATTATTACTTTATATAAGTAAATAAATATGATCACTTATTGTCTTAAAATTTTTCTTTATTTTTCCTCCTTTAAAAAAAGATAATTTCATCCCTGTGCCTTTTATTATAGTTTTGATAACTGTTTAGTAGACAGGCTCCTATCCGATTTTTATGAAATTTGGCATATTTACATGTTTTGGGTTATAAATCACGAATATTTTTTATGGGAAATATATAGTTTTTGAGTTAGTCTTTTTTCGGGCGCTATTATCTATCTCTCACTTTAACGGCGTCAGGTATTATTTGTTTCAACACATTATAATATATATATATATATTTATATATATATTTATATATATATATATATATATATATATTTTCTTCTTTTAATTCTTCATGCTACCATATAAAAAGGTTATAACTCTTTTATTCTTTTTTATTTCAATAAAACTTCTGAACTTCACAATGTTGTTTGTGACATCGCATTTAAAAATTAGCATGGCTTTCGTCAACAAACATTGCCGTTTTAATACACTATCTCTAAATTGATTAAATATAAAAACAAAATAAACCATCTATAAGTTTTTGTAAGGCAGTCCGTAAAAGAAGGAAGTATGTTATACACAGCGTGTTTAAAGAAGCACTTGACGCGATTAAAGTGAAAGATACTACGAAAATACAATAACTCAAAAACTATCCATTTCCCCCAAAAATGTTTTATATTTATGTTCGTGATCTGCAGCTAAAAATACGCAAATATACCAAATTTCATGAAAATCGGAGGTCATCTACTAAATCTGTATAAAAGTTTTAAATTTCCCGCTTTATTTACAATTTAAATTTCGCGGTTTAATATTTGAAATTCCCGGTTTAGAATTTCGTTTAAATTCCCCGCCATTAGAAATAGTTCAGATATCCATCCCCAGGTGGCGCAAAATTTGGATAGAACTAAAGCATTGTCGTGAACCGTCTATGGAGTAGATGGTCTTTGCCTACAACACAACAATTCCTACTTCTCAGTATTAATAGCTCAAGTATACTACTATTGCAGACTTCTTTCTTTGAAAAAAAAAAAAAGAAGAATTAGTCTAAATAGTGGAAGTGCATACTAAACCCATCAAATTTTGGGTAGTACATATTTAAAAAATATATTTAAGTTGGTATAATTTAACATAACTATTTATTATATGGCGCAGATAAATAAATATTGATTGTCGGTAATTCGCAAAGTTCTCTTTTATTTACTATTTAGTTTGTTTACTATTAATATTTGCCACGAGTATGTATGCTTGGTTGTATAGTAATTTCCAACCACTTTTAGTCTGTCAAAAAGTAACTAACTTCGCAAAAAAATAATTACTAAATTCACTAGGCAGTTCGGACTGGCAATTACGAACCGAGTATAATAAGATCTACCGTTTTGCAATTGCTAAATTTTAAAACACAAGTTATTTAGCAGATCTAAAAAGAGATTATGTGATTTTTTATTTTCATAATAAGAAATCAAAAACAAATATTTATATTTATTAACTGTCACTGTCAACCGCAACCCTTAACGCGCCGACGCAAACTTTTAGATTTTAGCCAATCACTAACCATCAAAATAAGTCCATTCACAGTTGCACTAGGATCCGTAATCTCGCGATGGGATTGGTTCACACGAGAGCTTAAATCCCCGACTAGGCACCCCCCACCTACTAAGCTTTTGGGAATGGAACAGTTTGAATTTGACAGTTTGACATTTATGAATTTGTTTGGACTTAACCTAACTTTATTTGATATCTTATGTTTATATTTGGTGTCTTATTATTATTTTTTTATATAAATGCCTGTAACGTGTAAACAAGTGTAAATATTGTGATAAAATGTTTTCAAGACAATTTACTTTAAATAGACACGTCACACAAATTCATTTTAAACAGATTGAACGCATATTTTATGCTAAAAATGTATGGGGTTTTAAATATTTGGAACTTGATTGTGATAATTCCTTTCAGCAAGGAAAATTTTTAATTAATCATTTGGAAAATGTTCATAATTTAAAGTTTGAAAGTCAAACAATTAATTTTACAAATATGGATGGTAAGTTTTATTTTAATATTTAATTTAGTAGGATATATTTTGTTAAAATATTGTAGAATATTTCTATGTACTTAATAAAATATACCTAATTAAAAATATATAGTAATGGACAATTCCTAATTTAATTTTTTTTTGTTTAAGAATTTATTATTTTGAAACAATCAATGGAAGAAACATCCTGCAACTTCTATGTTGTGTCTAAATACAAACAAGATAAAAATATTACCTACTTTAATTGCAATCAGAGCAAAACATGTAAGTAAGACACTTAACCGATGATAACTTCATATTAGATGGATACTATATAATTATTTATAATTTAATTTTTTTTCTTTGTAGCTCGTGATGGAAAGCGAGTATTAAATAAGCAATACAAGCATAAAAATCATGATTATTTCTGTACCGAACAACAATTATCTTTACCCTCACTCAAGAACCGTCGTGACATGTTAGGAGCTATATTTATATATAAGATCATACATGGATTTATTGATTGTCCAAACCTGTTAAGCCAGATTAACTTTAATGTTCCCCATCAAGCTCTACGGTACCACATTGTTTTCAATATTCCTTTACACAGAACAACCTATGGTATTCACAACCCATGGAATAGATACAAGGCGCTATTAAATGATCGCGATTTTGATATTTTCAATATAACTTTAACTCAGTTAAATTTTGTTCTTGTTATACTTTGTTTGTTTTTTAGTATGTAAGATTTTTAGTCTCATTTTTTTAAACTTTTTAATATTGATTTTATGTAGCAATTTCAAGTTTTGAATCCTAACTGTGATATTGTATATTGTAATTTAAACTGTTAATGGGGTTATCCCGTGTATTAAATAAATAAATAGTACACTGACTATACTATTTAAATAAAAATTAAAATACTTAATTGTTATAATACTACATGCATCTTGTATTTACTTCACCTTTCCCTAAATTGGAAACAACTGTAAAATGTTGTGGTACATATACATTGTATACCCTGTATATTATACAGAGTGTTTACAGTCTTGTGATTTTTTTTTATAGGTAATAGTTCATCAAAAAATAATGGTATGTCATCTAATAACATAAGAATATTCTTATGAAATTTGGTAAGCATTATTTATGGATTGATTGTACAGCTACTACAAGTTTTGTTATAAGAGATATAAAGAAAATTTGAAAGGTTGTTTTAAATAGAATTTACTTACAAAAAATGGTTTTGGAATTTGCATATTACAGAGGCATACTGAAATTTTTCTTTAAATTATAAACGACATATCCCGAATCTATGTATATTTAGATTATTACACGGTTCTTATACATGTAGTGGCCATTCAATCTACGTCATGTACAGCAAATTTCATTTGAATATTCTAATGCGCTAAAGAGATATTACAAAAAAATCTAAATTTTTGGAAACTTCAATGGCCTGTATTTGAGAAAGGAACCAAATTCGATCATCCACTATTCTACAAATACCGTAATTGCTGACAACACCACTTAAAAATAAAATCGCAAGACTGTAAACACAGTCTATACATTGTAATATTTTCTTCTAAAAAATATTACTATTTACCTCATATCTGTTCTGTACAAGCGTAAACGAAGTATATTATACCAATCATTATTATATTGGAAATTTTTTTAAGTTTTTTTACAAACTAAAATAATAATGAAATGATTAAAGGTAGCAGGTGTTATTATTTACAGTTTTCTAAATAAAAATTATTAAAAAATTAAATTAGTATTTATAATTAATTCTGTAAAAAATATAGATATAGATTGTGTTACCAAAGTATGTATAGGAATAAAAAAAAACAAAAGTTTAATACAATAAGGACCGATTGTTCGAACGCTAATTAAAACTCAAATATTTAATTAAAATCAAATAGGAAACATTTTGAGGTTATGTTGACTGATTTATTCAATTGTATGATTTTGCTTTTTAATTTAAAATAAACCATAATTAAACTCTTTCTGATGTTAATTTCATGTTTTTATTTACAAATCAATAATAATAATAAGCAATTTTGACAACAGCTTTGATGTATTTGCAAATTCAAGTTTTGATTAGCGTTCGAACTACCGGTCCTAAATTGATACCATATATTTCAAACTTCCCGCCATTCGTTAGATCCGTGCACATATAAACAGTAGTGGGGGGTGCTGAGTCGGGAAATTAAGCTCTCGTTCGGTTCACTCCGTTCGCCATATTGGTGAG
Organism: Diabrotica balteata; assembly: GCA_918026665.1. Lineage (NCBI taxonomy): Eukaryota > Metazoa > Arthropoda > Insecta > Coleoptera > Chrysomelidae > Diabrotica > Diabrotica balteata. The sequence continues at coordinate 1,668,232 of OU898285.1, forward strand.
TATCTGACAGATTGTTGTTTGTGTCGAGTACTTCTGTGTATAAAAATTTAATTTTAAAAATATTTTGAACTTAATTTTGTACGGTTTTAAGTTTATTTTAAAGTGAAACCATTATGGCTTCTTATGCTTTTGTTTTGTGTCTAAATAACAGTCGAAATAATAAGAAAAACTCCAGTGGAATATCTTTTCATGGGTTAGTATGAAATTGTAAACAGTGTACAGGGCGGTATTACTTCCGTTTCTAGTGATGCTGCGTGTAAAAAGAACAGGTAATATTTTTAATTTGGTTTATGTGGTTGTAGATTTCCTAAAGATGTTGAAAGGAGAAATAGCTGGATACAGTTTGTAAATAGTGTGGGAACTAGGAACCATCAAAACATAGCTTTTGTCCGTTTGCGTGAGAATGCAAGTCCTACAATTGGTGAATCTCAGGTAACAATAATTATAAATATTAATAAATGAAGTAGGTTATTAAAATAATATAGGTAATATTCTGAATTACACCTGGACATTACACAGTATACAACTTCAATTGTACATTTCACTTGCTTTCATTTGCAAATAAATAAGTTTGTATAGGTGTAAACAAAGAGATTTCAACTAGAAGGTTCTTGATATTTTGTATAAACTACTAGTTAATAATTAAACACATTTTGTTTTGACCATTCTTTAAGTATGTACTATTTTACATTCTTTATTGATGTAACAACAGCAGTTCTTTGCGTTTCAAAATTTGATTTTTGCTTTTTTTTTAATAAAGCTACTTTATTTGTGTACAAAATGAAGATTTATAGGTTTATGAAGTTTCAGAACTTTTTATAAATAACATTTTTATAAAACTAGTTATATAGTAGTATAAAGTTTCAGACCATTTACATACTTATATATTAATTAATATCAATAATATATATATATATATATATATATATATATATATATATATATTTATATATATATTATATCTTTGATACTGTGATATTTACTGTTTTGTTTGTTCATACAGGTGCTACATATCCAGGATAGCTCAAAAATAATAGTACGAAATGTTTACCATAAATCAAGATGAACACCTTAGAGGTCACCAGTTTAAACTTAAAAAAGAGAACTTTTCTACAAGATCAAGACAGGCCTTCCTACCAAATAGAGTTTTCGAGAGCTGGAATAACCTTCATTCTCTTGGGCCCTTCTTCCAACACATTTAAACAAAGACTGGACTGTTTTCTATTATAGTTGAAAATTGTTTATATTGTTAATAATTTATAAACATGTAGAAATTATCGGATAGTGGTTTCTATTAAAAATCTTTGTTTTTTCTAATGAAACTAAATATTTCGCTATTTTTATAGCTTCATCAGGAGTACACTATAAAATGTATATATATATATATATATATATATATATATATATATATATATATATATATATATATATATATATATATATATATATATATATATATATATATATATATATAACTACTATAATGGCGTGCAAATACATACATTTAAAGCACTTACAGAAAATTGACATTAAAGTATGTAATAAATGTCAAGATTAAATTGTCTTAAGCACGTTAGTCACAGTAATATGATTAAAAATTATAATGACTTTAAGTGTAAAAACAAAAATAGCAATAAAATAAACTTTAGAAGAATGATATTTCTTTGATGAATTATTACGGTTGGTTGTTATTAAGGTGAATATTAGCTATTTTCAATGTTTATAAATTTTGTTCAATATATTACAATATATTTTACTTAACTGTCCAGTGTCTGTTTTATAATTTAAAGTATTTTTATTTTTGTTGATGTGATACATCTCAAGAAATAATCTACTTTTTTAGTTATCACCCTGTACCAAAATGTGAGCTTTGTTATAGTCTAGCATATGACCAGTGTTTTCATAGTGCTCAACTACTTTCTTTTATTGCTATTTTTGTTTTTACACTTGAAGTCATTTTAATTTTTTAATCATATTACTGTGACTAACTTGCTTAAGACAATTTAATCATGACATTTTATTACATACTTCAATGTCAATTTTTATATTTGAAATCTTTTAATTTCTGTAAGTGTTTTTTAAATGTATTTGTACGCCATTTTTGTAATGTTAAAATTGTTTTTCAGTGTATTCCTGATGAAGCTATAAAATAAATAGCGAAATATTGAGTTTCTTTAGAAAAAACAAAGATTTTTAATAGCGACCATTATACCTGATAATTTATATATATATATATATATATATATATATATATATATATATATATATATATATATATATATATATATATATATATATATATATATATATATATATAATAGGGACCTGTCTCTCTGTTCTTGCTTATATGTAATAATGTATGTGTGATAACGGAAGTAGAAAACTAGTTATTGAATTATTGTTTAAAAAGATAATAATATAAAAATATTATTTAAAATTCCTGTAAAAATTGTTGACATCAATATAATAAAGACTTTTCATTTGTCTAATTTTTATTCGAGAGCTCGATATAACATCATATTGTGAGCTAGCTTTTGTACCAGCTTTATACATAGGATGAGTGTCTCAAACTTTATATGGTACGAACAATAACGAAAAGCAGGTCAATATCGACAATCGATATTGAGTTAGTCATTGTTGACAGTTGCAGCAGCTAAAAAGCAGTACTTACAACTGTTTAACATATCTCACGACTTTGACAATAGAAAAGACAAGTTTAACTATAATATTCCTTATCATAGGCTCGTATTACTGGAAAAAGATCTTTACATGCAGATATAATAATTCTTTAACTACCTACCTACACACAATAATTAATTTTATTAATAGTACATGAAACTAACATATCTAAATGTATATAAACTTATGTAAGTGCACTTGCTAATTGTTGTTTTTCACTTGTATGTAAATGTTATAATTTTAAAACCATGTCATTGACTGGTTTTGTACAATTTTTTAAACTTTATGTATGTACTAAATTTTATTATTATTAAAGTGTACTTGAAAAGTACTAAAAATGAAAGTAATTTTATTCCAAATAACTATTATTAATCTAACTCAATGCTTATTCCCAAACTAAACAGTAAATCTTAAATACAGTTTGAATTAATTTGAGTCCGGACCTGCCCGTCGCCATATTGGAGAGTACATGCTGTTGAATTAAGTGGTCCCATTTAACCAGAGGTTAATTTCCTGACTCAGCACCCCCCACTACTGTTTATATGTGCAGGGATTTAACGAATGGCGGGAAGTTTGAAATATATGGTATCAATTAGGACCGGTAGTTCGAACGCTAATCAAAACTTGAATTTGCAAATACATCAAAGCTGTTGTCAAAATTGCTTATTATTATTATTGATTTGTAAATAAAAACATGAAATTAACATCAGAAAGAGTTTAATTATGGTCTATTTTAAATTAAAAAGCAAAATCATACAATTGAATAAATCAGTCAACATAACCTCAAAATGTTTCCTATTTGATTTTAATTAAATATTTGAGTTTTAATTAGCGTTCGAACAATCGGTCCTTATTGTATTAAACTTTTGTTTTTTTTATTCCTATACATACTTTGGTAACACAATCTATATCTATATTTTTTACAGAATTAATTATAAATACTAATTTAATTTTTTAATAATAATTTTTATTTAGAAAACTGTAAATAATAACACCTGCTACCTTTAATCATTTCATTATTATTTTAGTTTGTAAAAAAACTTAAAAAAATTTCCAATATAATAATGATTGGTATAATATACTTCGTTTACGCTTGTACAGAACAGATATGAGGTAAATAGTAATATTTTTTAGAAGAAAATATTACAATGTATAGACTGTGTTTACAGTCTTGCGATTTTATTTTTAAGTGGTGTTGTCAGCAATTACGGTATTTGTAGAATAGTGGATGATCGAATTTGGTTCCTTTCTCAAATACAGGCCATTGAAGTTTCCAAAAATTTAGATTTTTTTGTAATATCTCTTTAGCGCATTAGAATATTCAAATGAAATTTGCTGTACATGACATATAGATTGAATGGCCACTACATGTATAAGAACCGTGTAATAATCTAAATAAGTTACATAGATTCGTTTATAATTTAAAGAAAAAATTCAGTACGCCTCTGTAATATGCAATTTCCAAAACCATTTTTTGTAAGTAAATTCTATTTAAAACAACCTTAGAATTTTCTTTATATCTCTTATAACAAAACTTGTAGTAGCTGTACAATCAATCCATAAATAATGCTTACCAAATTTCATAAAAATATTCTTGTGTTATTAGATGACATACCATTATTTTTTTATGAACTATTACCTATAAAAAAAATCATAAGACTGTAAACACCCTGTATAATATACAGGGTATACAATGTATATGTACCACAACATTTTACAGTTGTTTCCAATTTAGGGAAAGGTGAAATAAATACAAGATGCATGTAGTATATAACAATTAAGTATTTTAATTTTTATTTAAATAGTATAGTCAGTGTACTATTTATTTATTTAATACACGGGATAACCCCATTAACAGTTTAAATTACAATATACAATATCACAGTTAGGATTCAAAACTTGAAATTGCTATATAAAATCAATATTAAAAAGTTTAAAAAAATGAGACTAAAAATCTTACATACTAAAAAACAAACAAAGTATAACAAGAACAAAATTTAACTAGTTAAAGTTATATTGAAAATATCAAAATCGCGATCATTTAAGTAATAGCCCCTTGTATCTATTCCATGGGTTGTGAATACCATAGGTTGTTCTGTGGAAAGGAATATTGAAAACATTGTGGTACCATAGAGCTTGATGGGGAACATTAAAGTTAATCTGGCTTAACAGGTTTGGATAATCAATAAATCCATGTATGATCTTATATATAAATATAGCTCCTGACATGTCACGACGGTTCTTGAGTGAGGGTAAAGATAATTGTTGTTCAGTACAGAAATAATCATGATTTTTATGCTTGTATTGCTTATTTTATACTTGCTTTCCATCACGAGCTACAAAGAAAAAAATTAAATTATAAATAATTATATAGTATCCATCTAATATGAAGTTATTATAGGTTAATTGTCTTACTTACATGTTTTGCTCCGATTGCAATTAAAGTATGTAATATTTTTATCTTGCTTGTATTTAGACACAACATAGAAGCTGCAGGATGTTTCTTCCATTGATTGTTTCAAAATAATAAATTCTTAAACAAAAAAAAAATTAAATTAGGAATTGTCCATTACTATATATTTTTAATTAGGTATATTTTATTAAGTACATAGAAATATTCTACAATATTTTAACAAAATATATCCTACTAAATTAAATATTAAAATAAAACTTACCATCCATATTTGTAAAATTAATTGTTTGACTTTCAAACTTTAAATTATGAACATTTTCCAAATGATTAATTAAAAATTTTCCTTGCTGAAAGGAATTATCACAATCAAGTTCCAAATATTTAAAACCCCATACATTTTTAGCATAAAATATGCGTTCAATCTGTTTAAAATGAATTTGTGTGACGTGTCTATTTAAAGTAAATTGTCTTGAAAACATTTTATCACAATATCACGTTACAGGCATTTATATAAAAAAAATAATAATAAGACACCAAATATAAACATAAGAAATCAAATAAAGTTAGGTTAAGTCCAAACAAATTCATAAATGTCAAACTGTCAAATTCAAACTGTTCTATTCCCAAAAGCTTAGGTGGTGGGGGGTGCCTAGTCGGGAAATTAAGCTCTCGTACAATCTCCAACTTCCAACCTAAAAAAATCTGAGCAAGTTTATAAAAACGATTAGGAATAAGAATAGGAAATTTTACAATATTTTTTTCTACAGGTACATAATTGTTACATTCATAACTAAAATATAGAGAATAAATAACTTGTACTCTGAGTAATAAGAAAGAAAATCACATTAACCTCAGGTATATTGACGACTCTTGTAAGATTGTTTATTTTGTTGTGAAAGCTTATGGAAATTGTTAACTTTGCACCAGATAGTTTAAAATATTTAACGTACCTAATACATGTTTATGAGTGAAGATAAGGATTATAATAAATTATTATATAAGTATTATTATAAACTTAAATTTATTTATTGTTGGTGAAAGTAAACAAAGTATTAATGAACTAAATTTAAATGACATATTACGGTTAATGGGTTAATCTTGTATGGGTTGGCAAAATCGTTGTCTTCAGGTGGATGTTTTCAAAAGTTGTCTCGTTCTAAAACGTGTTTAAAATAGTTTAATTCTTCAATACTCTTCCATAAAAAAATGAAGTAATGGCGGACATAAAACAGAGTGTTTGTATTTTTCCAACAACTTTCATAATTTCTGTAAAATAAACTTCATTAATGTAGAAGTCCTTTCGGCTTGAAAAAAGCTACTGGAAATCTTCCAGACACTTATTTAAATGCACATTTTCTCCACATTGCATCGGCGTAGAAAGCTTAGACTGATTTGAGAAAATTTTACCACATTCAAAACAGTTCACTGATATATTTACTAATTACGTAAATAGGGAACTATTCAAAACAATTTTTATTTGACAATGCAAGATACCGCCTAAAATTTTCATTTGAAGGTTCGAAATATTTCGAATGCAGTCGTTTCACACATGCGCAGTTGACGGATCGGGTCCCTGTAAGTGCAGGTGACACGTAAACGTTAACACTAACGTAAACGTCAAGATATTACGTTTACGGACACTAGGGAGTTTTTGTAACCACCTAACGTAACGTATCTCCCTATACGTAAAGAACTAACGTATCGAAGAAGATGAACGTTAAATTGAGAGTTTTTGTTCTGCATGTAACGTAACGATGGTGTTGCCCTCATCGAATTAGTGATAAACTAATAAATTGTCGTTGTCAGTGCCTGTCTTGTACTTGTCACTTAACCCCATTTTTGATATTCAAAATAACAAATATTTTTTAAACAATTTTTAATTTTGGAGATGGACGCAATAATAAATGTAGGTGCCATTATTGATGATGAGGAAGACGAGGACATAGAAAATCCGCTTCTTCTCCACATCTTGCACGACTATACGGCCGCTTTAATTTACATACCATGTCTGATATACAATGTAAAAATCTTTTTCGCTTTTGGAATAAATTTCACCTTTCTGGATGATCGCAAGGGTTCTGGCTTATGGCTTCTTTAAACAAAAACATTAATTACATCATCTTCATTACTGAAGTGAAGTCGTTTTCTACTGTTTTCCATTATTTATAAAAATCAAAACAAATATACTTAACCACAAATGTGGATGTTGATATTTTGGTAATCGGGTAAGATCCCTTGTGCATTCGGTAATTTTCGGCTCGATAGGGATGCGTATGAACGCAACGTACCAGCCCGTTACGTTAGGTAAGGCGTATCTAGATACGTTGGTTCAATCATTAATGCGCATGCTTATATGTCAAAAAGATACGTTACGTATACGTATTTGCTTGCACAAAAACTCCCTACTATTGGCGATGTCAACAAACTATAGGGGGCGCTTTGAAAAATGATCAGCTGATCACGCACGTAGGAAAACAAAACAGAACTACCATAATCTTTGTAGGTGAATAATTGTTGGGTCTAAAAATTATCCGTATTTATTATCTTCCATTTATTTTTTTGTTAATGCAATGACAAATAAAGAAATTGAAGTTAGTCTGCTCCATATTTTGAAATATATAGGAGATACAAAAAGACCTTTAAAAGAAGGCGAGGCCTTGTTAAATGCTGGCCAGGTTGTGTTTTGTGACAAATATAATAACAAATTAGTCGGTTTGTGTCTGCAAATGACTAATTTAAATGGTGCCCCACATGAAATCACTGTGGATGTGTTAAGAGACGAGTGGGTGGTAAAATATACTTGTAAATCCCGTCAGGGAGGAATGTGCGTGTGTTTTATTACGCATTAGTCTAGCATTCACCAGTCTTCATTAATTTTTCTTTCGTGTTTTCCTTTAAGAAGGCATTGAGAGGGAATAACACCTTTCTTTGAAAGTTTGTTTTGCCCTACTACAGTTGTAATAGAAATTTTAATTAAGATCTATGTAACTATGTTAGTGTATATATTTGATTAGGTTAGTTAGGCACATTATATATAATAAATGTTGCAATTCTGTTCAGCAAATTTACTTGAAAAAAAATCTGTTGATACAAAAAGTGTTGTGAACACACGATCATATCACTTGATATCGATTTCCCAATTTTTAATTCCTGTGCCCAACGATCTTGTAGATTTTTGTCACGAGGAAAAAAGTGCATAGTTATTCCTTCCGATCGCATTGCGATTACTGCATTGGCGTGCAGAACAATACTGTTTACATTTACTTTTTAACATTCTGTTACCTTATTGTGCTTTATTTAATAATATTTAAAATGTTTATAACTATGTTATGTGTGTATAACTAAATACAAAATGTTTTGTTATCCTACGTGCACTAGTTCAAATTTTTACCGCACCGTGCCGCCTCTTTCGTTTGACATCGCCAATACGCTTTAAGCTGTGAAGTGTAAAACGTTAATGTCTAACGTGTGTTTCTAACCTTACTTTTACTCAAATTTGTTGTGGATTAATTACAAATTTGAATGATTAGACAGTGTCCTTTTATATTTTTTTCCTGGTTTGGTTAGTTTTTTATGAAATATTTTGATTGCTTTTACAGCAGAATGGAAGATATCTTTAATATTTGAAATGTGTGGGGAATCTGATTTCGAGGATGATGACATGTACGATGCTGTACTTCTACATGTATTTGGTAATAACTTATTGGAAAATTGATATGTCATTTTTTTCGATTTTTTTCACTATTTTTAGATTACAATAATACAAACTGTAAGATATGGCTTAAAATAAACACTAGAGATCTTTCGTATGGCTGTTTATTTAAGAATACATAACACAAGTGTCTCAATAACTTCTAACCTAAGTGTTGCGGCTGCTGCCGTCAGGCGCCTAGGTGACAACTGTCCTAACAGGTAACTGTCATTACCATTACCTTTTAGGACTTCAGCCACCTTTACATATGGCACATATTACATCTCCCCCTTTTTACAAATTCAGTTTTAAAGGTGGTTTAACAACTCTACCTGATTTAGTTCTATAATTATCTGCTTGTTCAGTGACATTATTTTGTATGTCAGTAGAGGTAGGCAACTCTGCCTCTGTTGTCTGTGTTGAGGATGAGGGTTCTTGATCTAAATCTACATCACTTGTATTTGTAAGTATTGTAGTTGGTTGTGACTTAAATCTATTTAGAGATTCTCTAATATCTAGTCTATTGCGACGGACAATATTATTATGCTCATCTCTCAAGATATAAGACCTTGGAGCTTCATGCTGCGATACTATTTGGGCTGGTTCCCACCTCTTTTGACATTGATTGTACATAACAACATCTGTCTCAGATTCTAACGACTCTAAATCCTTAACACCTTGGTTATAGTCTCTAACATACACATTTCTCCTTTTACTTAATTTTTCTTTCACATTTATGCATAAAGCTGGTTTTAACATATCTTGATCAATAGGTAATTTGGTTCTACAGTGTCTGCTCATTAAGAGTTGTGAAGGAGTATAACCAATGTGTTTAAGGGGTGAATTCCTATATTGTAATAATGCTGATTCAACATCAGACCTATCATCAATAGACTTTTTAACAATACTCTTAGCAATTGCTACACCTTTCTCAGCAAGCCCATTTGACCGCGGATAATTGGGACTTCTAAACTTAATTTGAAAATTCCATTCTGTAGCAAAGTTTTTAAAATGATAGCTATTAAAAGGAACATTATCACAGCATATATAAGCTGGTGAACCATGTATAGCAAACATTGATTTTAGAACTTTAATGACAGAAAAAACAGATTTGTCTTTTATCGAGTGAAGCTCTATCCAGTTTGAAAAAGAATCATAAGCGACTAGATAACTTGTACCATAACATGTGAAAATGTCAATGCCGATTCTTTCCCATGGATATTCTGGTAAAGGGTATGGACATAATGTTTCCCTTTGTTGCTTCGATCTAAACTTTTCACAAGATTTACATCTTTTTATATAAGTCTCTATATCAGAGCTCATTCCTGGCCAGTAAAAAATTTGCCTGGCTCTAGCTTTTGATTTTTCAATACCAATATGACCCTCATGCACTAGCCTTAACATTTCAGATCTTAAGCTTTTAGGAGCAACAATTTTATTCCCATAAAATAACAAGTTATCACAGACACATAAGTTGTCTCTGAGCTTAAAAAAATTATTAACTATCTGTGGCACATCACGCTTGTGTTCTGGCCATCCCTGTATGCACAGGTTTATAACAGTTTGCAATTGCTCATCTTTTTGGGTTTCTATTCTAAACTCTGATTTTCTAGTATCAGACATAGCAACATTATTTACTACAGCATGAACTGCAAACTGAAATTCAGCATCTGACTTCAGACCTCCTTCTTGTAAAAATGCCCGAGATAATGTATCTGCAATGTACAGATACTTTCCAGGTTTATATACTACATTTAAGTCATAATGCAATAGCCGTAAACGCATTCTTTGCAAACGTGGAGATAATGCACATATATCTTTACGAACTATTGATTCTAGAGGTTTGTGATCACAACTAACAAGCACATTGTGACCATACACAAAATAATGAAATTTTTGAAACGCAAAAACTATTCCTAACATTTCTTTCTCAATCTGAGCATATTTTTGCTCAGTTGTGCTTAAGCTCCTAGATGCAAAGGCTACTGGATGGCCACCTTGCAGCAAACAAGCGCCTAACCCATCTTTACTGGCATCAGTTTCAATTTCTATTTCTTTAGATGGGTCAAAAAATGTTAGCACTGGTGATGCTGTTAGCAAATGCTTTAATTGAAACAAAGATTTATCATGAATACCAGTCCAGTGCCAAGGGACATCTAATTTTGTTAGTTCTCTTAATGGGGCTGTGACTTTTGACATATTAGGTACAAATTTGCCTAAAAACTTTGCCATCCCCAATAGTCTCATTAGATCAGATTTATTATCAGGTGTTGGCATTTCTAGAATAGGTTTTACATATACTTGATTTAATTCAACACCTTGTTTGGAATAAATCTGACCTAAAAATTTAACACTACTTAACTTGAATTGAATTTTTTCCTTATTGAATCTAAGGTTGTGCTTTAGGGCCCGTTCTAGTACAAGGCGAAGGTTTTGGTCATGCTCTGCTTCATTAGCACCTGTAATAATCAAATCATCAAAATATAGACCAACACCTTCAATGTCACCAAATATTTCATAGTTTTTTCTTTGAAAGACTTCTGGGGCTGAGCATATTCCAAAAGGTAAACGACAAAATTGATACCTACCGAAGGGAGTGCCAAAAGTACAATAATCTGCACTCTGATCATCAAGTTTAATTTGAAAGTACCCATCTTTCATATCCAGAACTGAAAAATACTCTTTGTTACACAATTTTGCAGCAATTTCATCTGCTGTGGGTATCAAAAAGTATTCTCTTTTAATAGCTTTGTTCAGGTATTTAGGGTCTAAGCACAACCTTAAATCCTTGTTTTTCTTTTCCACAATTACAAGTGGGTTTAACCACTCTGTGGGTTTCTCTACCTTTCTGATAATACACTCATTTTCTAGTTGTTTTAATTTATCTTTTAGTTTCTTATGTAATGCATGAGGAACCCTACGAACTGGTTGAACATGAGGGACTGCACCTTCTGTCAATGAAATGTGATAATCATTAGGGAATTGTCCAAGCCCCTGAAAAACTGTGGGATATGCTTCTACAACTTTAGCCATAGTTTTGAAGTCTACATCTAAACTTTCTACTCGCTTAATGAGATTAAGACTAATACAAGCATCTAACCCCAACAAAGGTACTTGGTTCTGAACATCAACAACAATAAATTTAATATCTGAAGATGCAGCCTCTACCTTGCAATTAATTATAATTTCTCCTACAGGTTTTATTTTAAAATCATCATTACCATAAGATACTATTGTAACATTACTTTTATTTATTTTTTGTATACCAAGATTTTTAATATACTCAAGAGGCAGAACATTTACTTCTGCACCAGTATCTAACTTAAATTCTACTATGCAATTTTTTACCTGAACTTTCTGTTTCCAGACATTCTGAGAACTTCCAGATTTCAATAAGCCTACAGTTTTGACACAATTGATAAACAACTCACTATCATCACTTTCACTACCACTATGTTGGTTTTTTACTTCATGTACTCCCTTCCTACTCACCGACTCTCTTTTCTCCAGACCGTTGGTGCTCTTACTACACACTCCAGCAAAATGGTTTCTACCCTGGCAACGGGCACAAGTTTTGCCATATGCTGGACACTTTCTTCCTCGATGCTTGAACCCACAATAACTGCAAACTTTTTGTGATGTGCCTCTATTTGACCTCACTGCATCCACTGTTGATTCAGCTGTAAACGCTTTTGCTTGGATTTTACTGCTTTCACTTAGTCTACATGTTGTAATAGCCTTTTGTAATGTCAGCTTGGATTCTCTTAGGAGACTTTCTTGTGTTTGTTTGTCTTTTATTCCAATAACAATTCTGTCTCTAACCATGTCGTCCTGATCTTTATATTCAGTCATTTTCACTGCTTTCTTTAACTCAGTCACGAAACTATCAAAATTTTGCCCCTCTTTTTGGACAATGCTGTTGAACTTAAACCGCTCATAAATTACGTTAGACTTATGGGAGCAATACTCTTCAAACTTATCCAAGACAGGTTGCAACTTTTTATCGTCTCCTTCTACATTAAATGTGAAAGTGTTGAACAATTCCAATCCATCATCTCCCAGTAAACTTAAAAATGTGGCCAGTTTCTTTTTCTCAGGCTTATCTTCTAAATCGGTGGCGTCCATGTAGAGGTTAAATTTTTGAGAGAACCTCCTCCAGTTTGCCGCCAAATTGCCATCATCTAATACAAGGGGTTCTGGGGGTTTAAATTGATTTTCCATTTTTCTTCTAGACACAACTCACAACTCGAATAAACCCCGGCCCGACCTGACACCATGTAAGATATGGCTTAAAATAAACACTAGAGATCTTTCGTATGGCTGTTTATTTAAGAATACATAACACAAGTGTCTCAATAACTTCTAACCTAAGTGTTGCGGCTGCTGCCGTCAGGCGCCTAGGTGACAACTGTCCTAACAGGTAACTGTCATTACCATTACCTTTTAGGACTTCAGCCACCTTTACATATGGCACATATTACACAAACAAAAGATGAATCTTTGGTTAAAATCACAAAACAACAAAAAGTTTTTAATTTTCGGAGATTTGACAGAAATTCGGTAATACTCGGAACAATTTGGATAACGTTAAGGGAATCCGTAAACGCACGCAAGGTTACGGAGACCCGTTAACGCAAACGTATGTATTCCTCTACTGCGCACGAGTAGCTGTCAAATTATACGTTAACATTAACGTTTTGCCCTGCACTTTAACCAAAGAATATAGACGCTAAGCGTCTATATTCTTTGCTTTAACTCCCTATTCGCTCCTCGTATACGTAACGTATCTTTTTGACATATAAGCATGCGCATTAATGGTTGAACTAACGTATCTAGATACGTCTTACCTAACGTAACGGGCTGATACCACAGACCACGGTTCCTAGACTTACTACGGTTGCCTCTTCCGCCTAACCAATGAACATTAAGCCGGACTGTACTCCTGTGACGTAATTTGAATCTTAACATTCAGCCCTGTGATTGGATGGATGTATCAAAACAAAAATGTTTTATAAATAAAATAAATGTTAAATAACGTGCATGTTAAATTTACCTGCATTTACGTTAAATTCTAAAAATTGATGTGATGTATCACAGATAACGTTTGTCAAAAAAAAAAACGTTATGTGGTAACGTAAAATCTTGCTAACATATATCTATTATTCTTTGATAACAGGTTCAATTTAAAGAGACGATTTAATCTCATACTATTTGTAGATGGGAATAACGTGTAGTTAATAAAAATATAAAATGAACAATTTAGTCCAGAATTTTGACCGGATTCTAAACGATGTTATTAGAAGAATTAGATGATGCTATTAGAAGGTTTGTTAAAGATATTGAATATTGAAATTGAATATTGAAATTTCAGAATAACTCTGCTGCAAATTCTTCAAACACAAATAGTAATGTATGTTATAGATGTGGAGATCCTTCACATTTAGCAAATTCTTGTTCAAAAAAACATTTAACTTGTAAAAAAGTTGGACACATTCAAAAAGTTTGTTTAAAATCAAAAAATGTTAGGTCTAACCAAGTAACTTCAGTTTGCTCAGTTCAAGAAATTTTTAAGATTAGTATTGTAAATTCAAAAGACAAATTTTTTATAAACTTAAGAGTAAACAACAATATTTTAAAATATGAAATTGATTCAGGTGCTGCTGTTACCATTAAACAAAAATGTATTTGACACATATTTTTCTACACTACAATTACAGAAATCTGATGTAAAATTAACTACATACTGTAAAAATCATTTAAATGTTTTAGGGTTAACTCCAGTGGAGGTTGAGCACCAGGGAATAAGGCAAATGTTAAAGTTGTACGTGGCGGATGGTGAGGGTCAATCACTAGTTGGAAGAGAATGGATACGTGCCCTTGGAATTAAACTACATGAGGTAAATACAATATCACATGAGAACTCTAAAGTCTCAAGTTTATTAGATAAATACAAACATTTGTTTGAAAAGTCAATTGGTGAAATTATAGGTTTAGAAGCTGAAATTCATTTAAAACCTGGTAGTATAGCAAGGTTTCATAAGGCTCGCCCAGTTGCTTTTGCATTACGTCCTAAAGTGGAAGCTGAGTTAGAGTCATTAGTTGATCAGGGTGTTTTACAAAAAGTAGAGTTTTCAGATTGGGCAACCCCAATTGTCCCAGTTGTCAAACACAATGGGGACATACGCATTTGTGGGGATTTTAAAATTACTTTAAATCCCTCTATTGAAGTGGACGAATATCCTTTACCTACCCCTGATGATCTTCTATCTCAGTTAGCAGGGGGCGATAAGTATTCAAAAATAGACATTACAAAAGCTTATTTGCATTTACCTATAAAAAGTGAAATGAAACATTTACTTACACTTAATACTCACAAAGGTCTGTACCGCCCAAACCGTTTAATGTTCGGTATTGCAAGTGCTCCTGCCAAATGGCAACGTTTAATGGAACAAATGTTACAAGGAATCGATGGTATTTCTGTGTTCCTAGATGATATAAGAATTACTGCCCCAAATACTGATATACATTTACAAAGACTTGAACAAGTGTTACAAAAATTATCTGAACATAATTTACATATAAATTTAGACAAAAGTGAATTTTTAAAAGACGAAATTGAATACTGCGGATACAAAATAAATAAATTTGGTATTACTAGTAGCTCAGATAAAGTAGATGCAATTGTAAATGCTCCAATACCAGAAAATAAAACTCAAGTCCGAAGTTTTTGTGGGTTAGTTAATTATTACAGACGTTTTTTTACAACATACCTCTACAATATTAAAACCTTTAACAAATCTACTTAAAAATCATGTTAAATTTGAATGGTCCCGAGATTGTCAAATGGCATTTGATAAAGCCAAAAGGCTTATTTCTTCTAAAAATGTTTTGTGTCACTACGACCCAAATTTGCCATTAGTCCTTGCAACTGATGCATCCCCTTATGGTGTTGGTGCAGTACTGTCCCATATTTTTCCAGACGGTACAGAAAGACCGATACAATTTGCTTCTCAAATGTTAACCCTTACACAGCAAAAGTACTCTCAAATAGATAAAGAGGCATACAGCATTATTTTTGGTGTGAAAAAGTTCTTCAATTACCTATATGCTAGAAATTTTATTTTATACACTGATCATAAACCTTTAGTTCAGATTCTTGCACCAGATAAAAGTTTACCAGTTTTAAGTGCTACAAGAATGCAGCATTATGCAATTTTCTTACAAGGTCTAAAGTATGATATTCGATACAAAAATACAGATTCTCATTTTAATGCAGATGCTCTTTCACGTTTACCTATTAAAAATGAACAAAATTATACTCATGATGAACCAGACATATTCGAACTTAATCAGATTGAAAATTTACCTACAGATGTTAACAGTTTATATTTTCATACCAAAAATGATGCTACTTTACAAAAGTTACTATTAGGTTTACAAACTGGTGAGGTTGTTGAAAAACAATTCAGATTTAACGTAGATCAATCAGAGTTTTCACTACAGTCTGGAGTCATAATGAGAGGACAACGAGTTTTAATACCTATGAAATTAAGAAATAAAATTCTGCATGAATTACACACTGCGCATTTTGGTATGGTGAGAATGAAGTCTTTAGCCCGGAGTTACTGCTGGTGGCCTTTCATAGACAAGGATATTGAATCTTTATGTAAAAATTGTTTTCATTGCAACAAGCACAAAAACAATCCTGTCAAGGACAATTCCCACATCTGGGAAACACCTAAATTTTGCTTTGAAAGAGTACATGCTGACTATGCTGGACCTTTTAACGGAGGCTATTACTTCATTTTAGTCGATTCTTTTAGCAAGTGGCCTGAAATACATTTCACGAAAGACACTACTACAAAAACTACAATCGAAATTTGTAGAAAAATCTTCACTACTTTCGGAATACCCACAGTATTTGTTACTGATAATGGTAGACAATTTGATTCTCATGAATTTAGAGAATTTATGAAGAATAATGGTATCACACATAAATTTACTGCACCCTATCACCCAGCCACGAATGGCCAGGGGGAGAGATATGTCCAAACACTAAAAAATTGTCTGCGAGCCATGCACAGTGAAGAGAAAGACAGAGAACTTGAATTGTGCAAGTTACTAATGCAGTATCGTAGAACACCTCACACAGTAACTGGCAAAAGCCCGTCTGAACGTATGCTAGGAAGGCAGATTAGAAATAGATTAGATTTACTTAAACCTCTTACTCATGACAAAAATGCTTACACAGACCAGAGTCTTAGAAATGTTGCTATAGATACCAGAGTCTCAGTGCGAGATTACTTTAATGCCAAATGGCAATTTGGCAAGGTTATACTAAGGTTAGGATTATTACATTATTTAGTTGAGTTAGATGATGGTAGGACGTGGAGACGTCATATTGACCAAATTAGAGTAATTGGGCAGGATACACCTATAGAATATAACCCAACTTGTTTCATTCCTGATACAGTTACACATAGTATAGTTCCAAGGGAGGTATCTGTCCCTGAACCCAATTCCGTTTCACCACCTACAAATGTACAAGAATTTCTAAATGATACAATAGAGCCAACAGTACCTGAGGCTCACACTGAAGCTGAACCAGTGTTAAGACGTTCAAGTAGAGTATGTAAACCTGTTCAGAGGATGAATTTGTAAGTACATCTTTATTTCAATCTGTATTTATGAATTTTGGTCAAGAGAGGAGGTGTTATATACTTGGCAACACAGGTAGGCAACACCGCTCACTGACACAAGGGAATGAAGTTAGTTAGATATTAGGCAGGGCCACCTATTCCGAAGTGCAAATTCGCGTTAACCTTGCGCAGCGACGTCACTCGCAGCTTAGTATTTACATTGCTCTTAATTGTATACATAAGCACTCGTAATTTAGTCATCCTAAATATGGATATTTTGCATATTATTTTACTGTCTTCATACATTTTAAATAAAAACGAATGTTTATAATGTTTTCTTAGTCAAATATATTTAATTTTTATGAGAATTAGAACAAATACGGTATTAGAATAAAAATATAGCTACTTATTTAGGTACCTACATACTTCCCCTTTTTATAAACTTTTAAGAAGGAACAAAATTTTTATATTATACAAAATTGGTAAATATATAGTTAAGTTTAAATACTTAAAACAACCGTCACTTACACAAGTCAGATGCCAATTTTGAAAATAAATATTACGATCGCGTTAATATTCTTGCTAAATAACTATATATAAAGCAGTTTTAAAACAATTTGCGTTTAAAAATATAATACTATATACATTATGCAATAGTTTTTTCTATTTTTCTTTTATTAGTACGTGCTAAAATAATTTTTTTATTAAAATCTTTTATACGGAAGTACATACGCGATCGAAAAAATATTTTCTTAGCATCTTGAGGACAATCAATATTAATACTTGCAGATAACAGACTTGAAACATATTGTTTGCCAGTAAATATGGTATCTCCATTAAAGTTTTGAAAAATTTGCTCCAGTTTTTCCAAATGAGCCATAAATTCATTAGAAGGTTTACATAGTCCACCTTCTGTCAAATGATTGGTCCAGGTGTAAGACGTCAAACTTGGGTTAGTTAAATTTGGTAACTTGCCTTTAAGCTTGCTACAAATAAATCCTCCTAAATGTTCTAGTCCATCATATCATAAATCATCGAGTTCTTCACAGAGGACTATGTCATCTCCCTCCGTGGGATTGGTGTCAATGATTGTTTTTTTTTTAAAGCAAGCTTTTCTACCATACTACCGCTCATAGTTAATGTAGGAGTACCATCGTCTTCTACATTACAGTAATCTGAAAAAGCACCTTCATTTTTTCCCATTAAATAAGAACGCAGTCGGTATTTAAAATCTAAAGAAGTTGGATGATCGTTCAAACCACCTTTTGCTCTTATGACTCCAAAAAAATTCTCCAAGGGATATTGGTTTAAGCGTCTCGTCAACAGGTAGTTCATATTATAGCGTTTGCCTACATCTTCAAGCAGCAATTGCAGAGCCTTATTTGATATAAGAATACCTACAATGTTTTGTAAAATGTTATAAATGTGTTTTTACTTTGATATACTGTGCTACCTTTTTGGAATGGGAGCAATGATTTCTTGCCTTTAACGCGCATTGTTGAAATCATGTCAGACATTCTATTTAAAATATCATTTTGGGTTTCTAACTCCAAACCATATGCCCGGTTTCTGGTTCGAGTGTCGCTCACAGGAACGCTAACATTAAATACGTCAAACCAATCGTTCACCTATAACAAGTTAAAACAAATTAGTAATTAATGTTTACCTTACAAATTGTAACACTAGTTTAAAAAGATCTGCCAATTGTGTCCAATTTGTGTCTTGATTAATGAGACCAAGCATGCCGCACCTACTAATAGCCTTCGATATCCTATGGGAGAATAATTTAGCGGCATATTTTACTCTCTGTCTTTGAGCTCCTCTCACATTAAGCTTTTCTTTATCCGTTTTGTGGGTAATTTTTTAATCAGAACCTGTTGTTGCATCGAGAACAGATTCAACAAAGTCCTTATTCAGTTCTAGTCCACACAGTCCTGATTCATTTATTATTGTATTATTAGCTTTTATTACATCATGTACTTTGTAAAGGACCGCTTAGGTATCATTTAAGAATAAATTTTTTAATGTTTTCACACGTTTTTGTGAGTACACAAAAATGCTCAATGCAAATTACAGGTATCGCAAGAAAAATTGTATTGTCTCTTACATATTTCTTCTCAAATTTAAGAAAAAGTAAAAATTTCTATCTGAATATAAAATTCGGTAGCGGTACATCGGTAGAAAAGCGGCGAAATCAGTAGGTTTGGGAACACTGCTGCTACCTGCTACGCTGCAACTGACGTCACTCCCTGGCCGAAGATCGAGCGACCGTGCGCAATATGTTACCTCTGTAGTTTATTATACCATGGTTATTAGGCAATAAAGGTTAATGATGTAAAACCACGTTGTATTATTAATTATTACCTTATTTAAGTAAGAAATACCAAATACACAACACTCTCCAAAGTGATGTTAAAGACTAGTGTAAACATGAAATATTCTTGATAAAGGTCAATGTACATTTAAAAGTAAGTCGACAGCTTGTCTTTAAATCCTACTTCACTTGTAGATTACCTACTGTTTGTTAAATTAATTAATTTCTTAGGTAAGGCCATGGAATTTCATAGTTTCAATCTATGATTATATCATATCTTTATTTAAAATCTATACATAATAAGTTTAATGTTTTTTTTGTATTCCCAACATTTCTCATTAACTGCCTAATAGTAAATACTTGATCAACGGTTTATTAAGTTTTTCTAATTCCACACTAATATTCTCCTATTTGATAATTCACCTATTCATCCAATGGTTCCAATTGTATTAAAAAATACTTTATATCCTTTGTTAATAAGTAATATAACTCTATAGTTTGCATAATACATTTATCATCACTTTTGTTTATGGGTGCAAAATTGTCTCCTTTATTTTTCAAATATATATAAACACATTAATAAAAATCACTGTGAAATACTTAAGTCAAGGGGAGAATATCATGTGTTATTTCTGGTTTCGTCATAATTTACCTTGAAAGTACTAACAGGAGAGTGCTTCTACTCATAGATGTTGAACTTGATATATATTAACAACATATGCTAGTCATTTACCATCAGTTAGTAATCAAATGAAAACTATCAAATTAAAGTAAATTTCATGTAATCAAATGCACCATCCTTAAACATAGTCATAAAAAACGCACCTTAAAAATATTGAAAATATATTAAAATGGCTTAGGCATTGAAAAAAATTAAAAAAGAATTGTGAATAGAAATGGGGGAAGACATCTATAAAAGAAGCAGAGCAGCATAAGCTTACCTCATGACAATATTTTTATGTAGCAATTTGTTTTAATATTATAGTTTTTCGAAAAATGAACACCGATGAGTTGAAGATTAAAACGTGAAATAATATAAATTTAAAGACATGTTTAATCTTATACCCGGGATTAAACTCAAACAGTTACATAACACCAGAAGAAAATAATTAAACATAATAATAATAAACATTGCGAAATTCAAAATCTATATTAATTTGTACCTCTGGTATCTCAGAAAAGAGTAATATTTGTATAAGACCTGTAGGGCAGTCATATTTCGAGGCATAAAATCTTCAATTCAGAGATTGGAAATTCTTCATAAATTATACTTATATATATATATATATATATATATATATATATATATATATATATATATATCCCGTTTATAGCGTAATCCGCCTTTGGGTTCCCGTTCGCCAAGCCTGTCTATTCTGCCAGTCTTCTTCAAATAGATTTCTTGCTGACATGGCTTTTGAAATTCCTTGCATCCATGTTGTTGGTGGTCGTCCTCGTTTTCTTTTCTCTGGTGGTACCCATTCTAATATTTTTTTTGGTAGTCTTTCTTCCCCCATACGTCTAACATGTCCGTACCATGTCAGTTGTTGTTTTTCGATCTTTGTACATTCATTTGATTTCTTATGTCCTCATTTCTCACATGTTCTAATCGAGACTTTCCCGCTGCTCTCCTCCAAAAATCCATTTCAACTGCCAAGAGGTTGCCTTTAAGTTTTTGTGATAACTGCCATACTTCTGAGCCATACACGATTACTGGTTTCAATATTGTGTTATATATTCTTTTTTTCGTTTCCGGTCTTATATTTTTCTGCCATAGTACTGAATTCAATGCACCTATAACTCGTTTCCCTTTGGTTATTCTGTCTTTTATGGCTTCATAAGTTCTTCCTGTCTTTGTTAGTTTTACCCCCAAATATATACATTGATCGCATTTCTTAATTTTCCCGTCTTCTAAGTCGAGGTCATCTGCAGTATTTTCTCCTCCTATGCAAAGATATTGCGTTTTTTGTAAATTTACTTCGAGGCCCCATTTTTTGTACTCTTCCATTAGTTTTCTAGCCATATACTCTAGGTCTTCCTTGTCTTGGGCAATAACTACCTGGTCATCTGCATAATGCAGCGTGTATAACGTTTCATCCCCAATAGACAGCCCCATCCCTTTACACTTCTTTTTCCATTGCCTGAGTGCTTCGTTGATATATATATATTAAATAGTATGGGAGATAAACAACAACCTTGCTTCAGTCCTTTTGTTACCTGAAAACCATTAGTAACCTTATTTCCTATTTTAACTTTTGATATTGTGTTGTTATATAGATCTTTAATAGCGTCGATTAGTGAAACGCTGATACTGGTTTTCTCCAATACTTCCCACAATTTCGCAACAGGCACGGTGTCATATGCTTTTGTTAAATCGACTAAAAGTAAATGCACTTCTCGAGATCTCAGTGTTCTTTTCTCGAGTATTTGGGATAAGCAAAAAATACTATCTATTGTGGATCGTCCCGCTCTGAATCCGTTTTGTTCTTCTGATTCAAAAGGACGGTATATAATCTGCTAAGCGTACTCGTAACAGTTATACCCCGATAGTTATTGCAATCTTCCTTATTTCCTTTTTTATGGATAGATGTAATCCATCCTTCTTTCCAACTTTGTGGCACTGGTTCTCCGTGCAAGTGCCTATTGAAAACTTCTGTTAGTATCTCGAATAGTTTGTTGGTTCCATTTTTTATTAACTCTGCATATATCCCCTCTGGGCCCGGAGCACGTCCATTTTTCAACAATGATATAGCTTTTTTAGTTTCTTCGATGTTAATTGTTGGAGGCTCTCCTTGAATCAGGATTTCATGTTGTTCTATGTTTTTGAATTCCGGTCTTTCTTCTACTAACAGTGTTTTATAGTGTTTTTCCCATGTTTCGGGCTCTATGGAGTGTATGGCTATTTGTTCTGTTCTGTTGGATCTGATGTTTTTTTATAAATCTCCAGGATTCTCTTGATTTGCGGCCGCCAATATACGTATCTAATTCCTGACATTTTCTCTCCCAGCTTTGATTTTTTTATAAATTATACTTTATATTCTAATATGCAAGCCTGTTTATGTTTTGCAGACTTAGAAAACACTGAACACACAAACATTTATTCTTTTGTGTACTAGATTGTAAAACAAGTATAATCAAAATAAATAATAAAATATTCTACTTCAGTTTAATATATCAATACATAAGATATTACAAAAAAAAAATGTGACATAAGTGTAAATTTGAGATAAAAGCCAAAATGATAAAGCATATTGTAAAATCTAAATATCTTGTAATAACTCTATCGTGCGAGAACAGTATTGCTGACGAAAAAAGAGACCTACTGCTAAGGAAGTGAGGAAGCAATTTTTAAAAGCGAAGGGGTATTTTAACTACATTAAATAAACTAAGAAAGCAATTGGCAAGATCAAAAATACTTTAACTACATTAAATAAACTACGGATTACAACCTATCATAATACATGGATATTCGTACCGCAGAAACAAGTCTAGTAATAAACACGTCAATTGTGATATTTAGGTGATATTTAGATACACTTAAAAGAAGAATCTTAATAATAACCAAAATTAGAATCCTAATACACAGAAGAAATAATGATATACGGAAGACTGTATAAATATGAGGTGGTGAAAAACTCATCACATCTTCTTAGTTGTCACAGGGTAGAAAAAGCTTGCACAGAACACGATCTCCCGCACACAATTTACTTTAATTTGTGAAAGTGCTCTTTACTGAATGGACAAGGTTTAATAATTTGCATTCAACATGTAGAGTATAGTCCGTAAGCTATTGCTTATAAAGATAATTGCAAATTGGACACTAACTACTTATATATTGATTACTTATTATCCCTATATAGGAGATAAAACATTAAGAAGTATACAATATTGGTGAAGGTGGTATATTTTTGTTAGATAAAACAATCATTCTTTTTTTTTTTGGATGAGCACTACTACCCATTCGAACACAAATATCTACATATTTTACCACTTAACCATATTTGTTTCGAGATAACCTTCTATCCAGATATCATATGTAGTACACAAATGAAACCAAAACATAAATAATAAAAAAAGCTGCATAAAAGGTCGCATAGAACAATAGATGAAATAAAAGCAACTCTTATTAATCGGATTCTTACACAAAAATACATAATACAAATACAAATAAAATACATTACGAAATGTCCGCAAATATAAAAAATATAATTCGGCAATGAAATAATATAATTATTATAAATAAAAAAAAACATTTTTAAAGTTACAGAGAATATTAAATTTTCTATGCAAGTGAAAATTCCATTAAATAATAAAGTTAAGTCCTTTTGTACCTATATCTATCTATCTATACAACCCTAAACATCAATCCTTAGATATAGGCCTTCTTCTCCTTCTTCCATGCCTCTCTATCTTGGGCAATTTGCATCCATTTTGTACCTATATACCTTTTTTTTTTATATAAAGAAGTATGTGCCTACTAACAGCAAGTAAAGTTAGTAGGACACATTATCTGTTACACACTGTTAATACACATATCCGTCTACATTTTCAATCTTCCTATCGTCAAGAATGATATATACTTTTTCAGCTAACATGACCTTAGTTTTCTCAATATGTTAGTCGTACTATCTCTAAGTCTGTTGTAACTAACATTTCTTGTAACTTCTGTGCTCAAGTACTAATTAGTACAATTTTATCTGACAATCACAAGTAATTTAAGTACCGTCCATTGATGTTAATACTTTTTGTTTTTGTTCCAATTCTTGTATTTCACAGATTTCACAGATTTTAACTTTAAATGTTTTCCAAGTGCTTTTTATATCAGGGATCTATTCTGCCGTTATCTAATGTATGAACTACCCATTGCCCATTGTTATATGGAATCGCAAGCTTTATTAAAAAATGTCAGCTTAAGTGAAATTTTTGCATTTTTCCGAGTGTGTGATGATCATTTGTACTGTATCCTTTGTGAAATCCCTTTTTGGTATAAATCTAATTTGTTATCTGTTAAGGATTCTTATTGATTCTAGAGTTGTTATCCACCTGTTTTGACTATCTCTGTTCTTATTCCGTCTTGCACGGGTGATTTTTATTGGTCATACGATTAATAGAGTAAAAAAATCGTTCAGTAAAAGGTTGATGCGATGGTCGTTGCGCGCGCACATGTGTGTGCTGTGTTTAAAATGACATTGGTTTAGAATAGTAAAGGCAAATGAAAGTTCTGAAAAACCTGTGCCTAAAAAATTATTTTTGGTATCACTCCAATAGCTAGATTGAATAAATGTTATTAAATTCCGAATATTTAAAAGTTTTTCCAGCAATAAAGCTAAAGTATAAGAGGGTGAAAGTAAGATGTTTATTGACAGAATGAAACGACATTCATTTGTATTGCATTTAAAAGGACAATGGTTTAGAATAGCAAAAATGTATTAGGCAGATGAAGTTTCTGAATACCCTGTTGTGAATAAATTCTTAAAAATTCTTGTTAACATTCGAACTGCTTGTTTGATTGGGAATGTATGACGGAAATTTTATGTCTATATTGAGCAGTGTACGAGATATATATGCCTGAGAGAACTATGTCAACCAGTATTCATTAAAGGTCAATGTACGCCTTTGCCAAGCAGCAGACGTTAAGTGGAATCGTAGGGGTAGTATCTATATTAATATTCGTTTAAAGTCAACCAGAGGGGTCATCTCGTGAAATATTCAACAGCTAGAGACTTATATTTCTTTAAATTATCCACTTTAAAATCATGTACCTGTACTTTTTTAAAATCCTGTATCAATTTAATATTGCGAGGTCAATGATAGTTTTCGTTTATTAGTACTAATTAATAACTTTTTATAATATACTTATAATATATAATTATAATAAACTTTTTATAATTATAATAGATATTTTTTATTAAAAAATATAAAGTTGTTACTGCACTGATTTATTTCGCGAATCAAAGCTGCTAACATTTTTTCTATCTCAATATAATTTATCTTGTCACTTATTTTGTCAGCAATCAGAACGAGGAGTTTTTATATTTTAAATTCCTAGCGCTAACCGCATTATATTAATATACTCTTTTGAACGCATAACATTAATCGCCCGTGGTGTAGCGAGTAGTACGAAGGAATAGTAAATGTTTGATCCGGGCTCAAATCCTACCTCCGGAAGACTTTTTCTTTAATTTAAAAAAAAAATATTAATTAAAAATAATATTGTGAGAATAAATAGTTAATAGAAAATAAAATATTAAAGTTAAAATAAAATTAAAAATAAAAGATTACAAGTAGAAGCAACAACGTCATTGTATATGGTTTCGGTCTCGACCATCGAGCAATAAGACAAAAGAGGGAATCTAATCCTTATGAAAAGGAGACCAAAAAAGTGGCCTCTGATGGCAGACATATCCGGAAATGCGAATGCGCGAAATTTAAATTTTCCGACACTTATCAACAGTAGCTATATAATATTTTTCAAAATGTGTCTTAGACGAGAAAGTTTTAATTAATTATTAATGATAAGAGTCTAAAATGCGACACAATTGTTAAAAAACTTCAATATAAATAAGATTTCATGTGACATTTGGGATAAACAATAACATAACCCAACTAAATTTGATGTCAAACAAGGAGAGTTTCCTTGTTTAAAGTGGCCTCTAAAGATCGCACTTCCTGTCTAACAATATGTTTGCCCCCACTACCTTTACATTCCCTCTATTGTCTTTTTGCTCGATGGTCTCGACTAAAGGTTCGGAACCATGCTAAGTTACGCGTTGGTCGGTAATGCAGATCCAATGCTTACCGACATTGGCGCCAGTGACGTCACACTGTCTGTCTGGTTAGAGTGTCCCATACTCTACTACCCGGAGAGCTAAAAATATTATTATATATAATGTACAGTTGCGGTCACGGAATAGTTTACACCTTACTTTTTATATTGTAATACTGTAAAAGTGCAGTGTCGTACGGATTTGATAAATGTCAAAGTCAAAAAATTTCAAAACGTCAATGCTTTCGCGAGTGTTCAACAATAAAATAAAAGTATATTAAACTCTTCCAAAATGGTTAGAATACATTTGAATTATGCGCAAAAAGCAAGAGCAATTGCCAAACTCGAAGAAGGTTGGTCACTAAGGCAAGTTGCTGCTGATTTGAACGTGAGTCATATGTGCATATGGAAGATTAAACAAAGATGGGATAATTTTCACTCTATAGCACGGTTGGGCGGTTCAGGAGGGCAGAAGATTTCCACAGATCAACAGGATGAGATGTTAGTAGATTATTTGAGAGAATCTCCTTTTGCCACAGCTCAAAAGGCAAGAGAAGAGGCAGCGTTTCCAGGCAGTATTCGCACTGCACGTCGAAGAATTAAAGCAAGTGGACTGCTAAATTGTGTAGCTGCACGGAAACCTTTTTTGACTGAGGATCACAAGAGGAGACGAGTTGAATTTTGTAATTAATTTATAAACCGCGATGAGAATTTTTGGTCTAGGGTTGTATTTTCCGATGAAAAAGTATTTCAGTCGTATAATAATGGTCGAATAAGAGTTTATAGGCCGAGAAATCATAGGTATGATGAACAGTATACGCATCATTTAAGAAATAGTGGAGGATTCTCTGTCAACGTATGGGGATGGATAAGTGCCGAAGGCCCGGGCGTTTGTTATCATGTAGAGGAGAAGTTAACAGGATTATATTACAAACATATTATTGAGCACACAATGTTGCCATCGGTGATCCAGAGATTCCCCAACAACGACTTTATCTTCCAACATGACAATTGCCCGGTGCATACGAGTAGAATTGTTCGAGAATGGCTAGAAGAAACTGATGTTAATGTTCTTCCGTGGCCTTCCCGTAGTGCAGACTTTAAAACCCGTCGAAAATGTGTGGGCAGAGTTAACAAAGAAACTAAATGAAAGAAACCTTAGACCACGGAATAGAATTGAATTATGGGAAGCAATTGAGCAGGCATGGGAAGAGCTTGTTAACTATAACATGAGGGGATTGGTGCTATCTATGAACAGAAGACTGCAAAATTGTATTGAAAAGAATGGGGCTTCCACCAAATATTAATTATTATTTATCATTGTTTATCGTTATTTAATATAAAATAGATTTAAAATAAAATGCATATTAAAAAAAATACTTCTTTATTTTCGTTATTAAGATCATAATCCATTTTATTCAAAAAACTGTTTTCTATATTTTTCATTTTGTAAAATATTTTGATATTTTAATTTTAATCTACCTATTCTAGCTAGTACACCACTGGCAACGTCACTTTGACGTAAAAGGTGCGTTTAAACGAAGTAAAAATTTAAAAAATGGGCTCCTAGATACGTGAACCTGTAAACTATTCCGTGACCGCAACTGTACCTGAAAATCAGGTACATTATATATAATAGAAACTTCTTGATAAATTGGTATCGATAAATCTCACCTGCTGTAACAAACCTTCTCAATTACCAACAATACTTGTTGGGTGCATTTGAGAAAAAAATTCAGGTTGACAGCGTTTACACTGATTTCTCAAAGGCCTTTGACCAGGTTAATCATAATCTTTTGGTCCACAAACTTCATGCATCTGGCTTTGGTGACCCCATTGTTAATTGGATTAAAAGTTTTCTGATGGGGCGTACACAGCAAGTTCGTATTAACAATTATATTTCAAAAGAATTTCATTGTTATTCTGGTGTACCACAAGGGTCTCATTGTGGTCCCTTGTTTTTTAACTTGTTCATTAACGATATTGGTAAGGCTATCAAAAACTCACACTTCCTGCTATTTGCTGATGATCTTAAGATATTTCGTTGTATACATAATAAATCGGATAGAGATCTCCTGCAAGATGATGTAAACAACATATGTTTATGGTCAAAACAAAATGGTTTAAGCTTAAATCCAACTAAATGTTCTTGTATTTCATTTGGTCGTATAAATAATCTAATGAGTAATAGATATATTCTTAATGATGTACTCTTGGATTCAGTTACTGAGATAAGAGATTTGGGTGTATTATTGGATTGTGCATTGACATTTAGAAGCCATTTTCTTAAAATTAAGGAAACAGGATTTCGTAATCTTGGTTTTATTTATCGCAACAGTCATGATCTCTCACCTACTGTATTTAAATTATTGTATTGCTCTCTGGTACGCTCAGGTCTTGAATACTGATCTGTTGTCTGGTCCCCGTTTCATCAAGTATACATTGATGGATTGGAGAGCGTTCAGAGGAAGTTTCTAAGATCTTTAGCTTTTAAAGCCCATATTAATATAAAAAATACTAAAAATTATTTCATAGATTATTCTATAATAATGTCTCATTTTAACATTGATACATTGAAGAACCGCAGGTTGAGAGCTGATATGTTATTTTTGTTTAAAATTCTGAACAATGTTATTAATTGTCCCTCGTTATTGGCCAATGTACACTTAAACACAATGCATAGAACTCGACACACTGCACTCTTTCATATTCCTTTTCATAGGACTGATTATGCTCGTCATTTTCCCCTGTCAAGAATGCTCAGCTCTTGCAATGACCTATTGGATCCTTTCTGCATAAACATTAATGCTTTTAAAAGGCAACTTAAGAATCTGACTATTAATCTAGATATGTGATACTTACTATGTGATACTGATACTTTTTTAAAATTTTTGTGATATGATATATTGTTTTAATGTACAAATTTTAACTGTTTACTTGTTTCTTTGTTATTGTTTTGATGTTTATTGTACATGATCTTTACTTTTTCCTATTTTTTGTATTTTATTGTAAATGGTTCTACCGTTGAAATGAATAAAAAATAAATAAATAAAGATTGCTGGGTTAAGGCAATGGAAAGGGAGATTGAATTGATAAATAAAAATGGTACCTGGGACATAGTCGATAAAAAACCTATTGGAAATAATATTTTGGATACGAAATGGGTATATACTTTTAAACCTTTTAAAGAGAGTAAATGTGATAAATATAAGGTTCGATTAGTAGTTCAAGGATTTGCACAAGAGAAGGGAACAGATTATGAAGAAATTTATTCTCCAGTAGCGAAAATGACCACCATTAGAAAGATCTTTTCTATTGGAAATCAATTTTCATTTTATTTCAGACAACTAGATGTTAAGTCAGCATTCTGAAATGGAATTTTGGAAGAAGAAGTCTATATATATTCGCCAGAGGGAGTAGAATGTAAAAATGAAGTATATAGGTTGAATAAAGCATTGTAGTATGGGTTAAAACAATCATCAAAATGTTGGAACATAGAAATTAACACTTATTTACTTGAAATTGGATTTATAAGGTCCAAGAATGATTTTTGTTTATATATTACAAGTAATGATAATTTTGCAACATATCTTTTAATTTATGTAGATGATATAATAGTTTGTGGTCCTGATAATAATTTTATAAACTATATTGTAAAGCAGTTAATGAAAAAGTTTGAATTGAAGGATAAGGGTAAACTTGAATATTTTCTTAGTTTAAAAATAAACTATGATAGAGACAAAGGTATTTTACATATTAGTCAGACAAGATATATTAAACGGATCTTAAGAAAGTTTGGTATAGATTCTTGCAATCCTACTTCTCTACCGATAGATCCAAAATTGAATTTGACATGCAGTGATAATAATAATTAAAATAAACCTGTGAGACAATTAATAGGTTGCTTAATGTATCTTATGTTATGTAGTCGACCTGACATATGTTTCGCTCTTAATTATTTCTCTAGATACCAAGACAAGGCATAAGATGAAATATGGATTCATTTAAAAAGAGTATTGGGATATTTAAAGGGGTGTGAAAAAGTGGGTTTGGAATGTTGTAGGGAAAATGAACAGCCAATGGTAAGTTTTGTAGATTCTGATTGGGGAAGTGATCAAATTGATTGAAAATCAGTTACTGGTTATGTAATAAAGTTATTTGGAAATTCAGTATCATGGGTAACAAGAAAATAAAACTGTATAACTTTATCAACAACTGAAGCTGAACTAGTAGCTTTATGTGCTTGTGTAACAGAAAATTTATTTATGAGAAAATTATTACTTGATTTAAATATTGAAGTGAAACAAATAAAGATTTTTGAAGATAACCAAGGGTGTTTAGCACTTGTGAAAAATCAGGGAAATAACAAGAGAGTGAAGCATATGGATTTAAAGTATCGATTTGTTACTGTACAGTGTAAAACATATTGAAAATATCATTTTATAGTCCTTTACTTTAAAACGTATAATGTATATTTAAATTGTCATTATGTATGAGACAAATAAAATGAAATTGTTAGAAGATTTTTTCTATATTGCAATTTAACCAAACAAAATAATTTTTATTTAGGTAATTGTATTTCGATTACTGAATTAGAAGTTGAAACTTCAATAAAGTTCTTTTTTAATTAATAATATTTATAGTTTAAATATTTTTTAACTAATTAAAAATCAGTAAGATTAAAGTAATAAAATGGGCAGATATTATAGATTCGTCAAACAAGTTGAGATACGAAACTGAACTCACTCTTCTTTATTGAAATTAGGTATAGAACCTTTTAAAGTCATAAGACTCATAAGGAGACATGCAGAGAGTGATCTATTCATTAATCACCCTGTATCCTAAAATAAGTTAATTAAAACTATAACATGCAATATATCAAAGTTCTGGGAATTTTGTGCAGAATCCAAAAATTTTATAAAATAACCAATCTTTCATTTAAAATATTAAAGTTGGTATCATAGTAATTGATATATAACATCAGTCAACATCCTGTATATAAAATAACAAATTTTTATTGAAAAAAAATGAGTAAAAAGTTTTTTTTAAATACTTTTAAAACCATTTTAAAAAATCTTTAATTTTGATTTGCTATTATTTACTATTTATTTTAGAGTTATTCTTATAATTTAAACATTATTAAATTTATCAAATGGGTTAAAGACATGGATTGAAGTCAATGACGTATAATATATAGACTCGGTGAACGCTTTAAAAAGTGTCCAAAACATGAATACCTTTGTTATTGTTTATTGTTTTGATACGAAGATGCACGAAGTTCATGATTTCTTACGAAGCATCACGAAGTTGATCTTGTGTTTGAAAACATCATGGACGTATGAAAACATTTTCTCCATTTTGTGTGTTTACATATTTTATGTGACAAGCAAAGTTATTTACTTACTATTTTAGTAAAATGCCATGCTATTTTATAAAAATATTTTTTTCTCTTATAGACGGGAACAAAAAAAAATCATAAATATTTAATTTTAATTAAAAAAATAATTATTGTCATTAAAATATAAATAAGCACGCCGCTGTTCTGGTAAACATACCTTCAACCTTGAGCAGCGATCTTTCGGACACCCGATTTCATAGACATACTATACAATTATTTAACAACTTTTAATATAATAACATAAATATAATTAAACATAAATATAAATAATTACATAACCTCACAAATCATATGTCTGTGTTATGGCGCGCGTGCTGAAAAACTTCAAAGGCGGCATCTGAGAGTGGGCATTCTGATTGTTTATTATTCTGTGCTTGAGCTATTAATACTGAGAAGTAGGAATTATTGTGTTGTAGGTTTCCGACAATGAATCTGTCCAAATATGACCGAGCTAAGCGAATGGAGTATAACATAATTATAATATAATTAAACATAAATATAAACAATTACATAACCTCACAAATCATATGTCTGTGTCAAGGACACTAAACACAGATAGGATTGATTTTGTCCTATGCTCTAATGTAAGAAATGCGTTGTGTTGAGTGTGACGTAGGCGTGGGGATTCGTGGTTGACATTTCGTATTGTTTTATATAGAATAGTTGTGCCTGCTGCCAATTTTTTGTTGTACTAGCGATTTAACGGCCTTATAAGACTATTTAATTATTGTTTCTATATAAATTTACTTGTATAAACAAAATGGGTGGTAATAGATGTGCCATATATGGTTGTGACAATAGTTTTAAGAGTGTGAAAACCAAGAATATGCGTGTTATTTTTCAGAGTTTTCCAAAAGGAAAGGATTTAGTGTCGAAACCTATAGGGCTTAAGGGGTTAACCGATGCAGAAGAGCTGATAATTTGAATCCCGATTCTAATAGAATATGCTTTGCTCACTTTACAAACAATGACTATGAAAGAGATCTTCAAAATTAATTATTAGGTAAAATAATTAAGCAATAAAATGTCTATAAAAATTTTTTAACGTAACTTATTTTAGGTTTACCTACTAAACGCTTTTACGTTTTTAAAGAAAACTACAGTTCCAATACTTTGTATAAACATACCTTTGACACACTTGTCTCTACTCGTGAAGGTATATTAAGGCGCGTACAGACCTACAAACGCATGCGGTAAGTAGCCACGAATACACATACGTGTGCAAATGTGGACGGCGCTTTCGTACCCTCTCACCGCATGCGTTGCTTCTCGCGAATGAATTGAGCACACATGCTGCGAGCCAGAGTGGTGTCGGTTTTTTAGCACACATCAAAGAAACATACGTGTGCGTTCGCACTCAGTTTAGACGGATAGTGTGGGGATTTGTTGCATTTTCAAGACAAGTTCGGATTTATTGAGTTTTATTCATTTTATTAATTTATGTGTAAAATGGAGTGATCAAATGAACAATGTTTGCAATTAATAGATTTGTATGAAGAAAAGCCTATATTATGGGATCCAAAAAATAAGTTTTATTATTCAAAAATAAAAAAAGACTATGCATGGGAGTCAATTTCAAGAAATCTTGATATATATTCAGCAGTTGTGGAGAAGAAAATGAGCAGCTTACTTGGGTATTTTAGGCTCAAAGGAGCAAATTCAAGAAGTCCGTGGGTACAACAAAATGTATTGTGTTTTTACAGTAAGTACAGGGTGTCCCAATTCGGACACTTTTATAGGTTATTTTGGTTGTTATGGAAGATAAAGCATTGCGGTTTTAACGAACGTGTGCTACTTTTTCGCTGCAAACAAAAATGGGCTACCAAGGTTTTTGAGATGCCGGTTGAAAATAAAAATTAGTGTATAAATATACAAATGTGGTACTTACATCATTAAAGCGGTAATAAAAAAAAAACAATTTCTTGGGACAAAAAAATACAGATGAGTGTTCCCTGTGGCCAGAAATCTTAATGTTATCAGTAAACGTTCCCTAACAGATATGGCTTTTCTTAAGACTTTGTCGTTTTTCTTTATTAAAGGGCCTATATCATTTAAAAGGCGTTCAAAGTATTCTACTGAAATACATGTAAAATTTTGAAATTATCCATTATTAGGTTCTGACGCCAAATCTACTAGTAAATCGGACTTCATTTGTAGGGTTCTTCTTTTAAATAAATGCGTCGTCCACCATCACCTATTTTCCCTTGTTTTTTCTTTTTTAATGAACTAATAATAACAAACGCGGCACTAACCATATGCAGCTCCTCAGACATTTTTTACGAATGGATGGAGCGCCTTGAGCACGCATACATATGCGGTGATTTTTAATTTCAACGAATGTTCTGAGCGCGAATGGTTTGAGTACGCACGCATATGCGTGGCTTCTCACCGCATGCGTGTGCTAGTATGTACACGTTAGATGTTATAAACAGAAAGCAACTTGTAGCAGAAATTACAAAGGTTGGGTCAAATATTTTGAATATTCCATCTTATCAACATGAACATACTATTACTGAATCTGAAATAATTTTTGAACAAGCTGATGACAATATGGATTTAAAGTATGAAGTAGATTTTGAAGCAAAATACAACGAATTATTAAACAAGTATAAAAGGTAATTTCACATACAAAGTTAGTGAACATAGTTATAGTTTACCATCATGGGTGCAGCAACTCTCTTATGGTGGTCTTATCAAGCCTACAGATAAGTGGTTCATAAAAATAAAATTATGGAATAAATATTATGAAAAATATTTTGATACCTATAGGAAAAATAATGGAGTTGTTGGAAACATTTCAAAAAGGATTTTAAAAAAAGAAAAAGTGTTGCCATATGCGCTTATTAAAAACTTTTGTAAACTTATAACAATAATTTGAATAAATTATAGAAATTTAAAATCCAAGGAAGCTGAAAATTTGAAGCGAAAAAACTTATCCGTGTTGGATTCAACTAGGTCAACAATTAGAAAATTAAATAAAATTGTTCCATAGGGAATGTTTCTAAAGTTTCCTAGTATTGTATACTGTTTAGTTTTTCCTATGTATGTTTATGAAATAAATAGTTCAGTATTGAATAGTTTTATTTATTATCAAATGTTTTTGGATATTAATTTGTGCTCTGACTACATAAGTAAAACACGGATTTATAGATTTTATTTACCAGAAATATTTACTTTGAGAGTAAACTGGCATTTATTAATTTAATTATAACACTAGCAAATGCATTCATTTCGAAAATAAATTTTATTTGCCATGTAAAACAGATCATTAAGAATTTATGTCTTAGGTACTGTTAAAAATATTATTATTTGCCACTTATTTACAAAAACAAAACGTAAATTTTTCGTTTTAAACTTTTTAATCTCAAATTAGGCTCATCTTCCATAAAAATTAATAGTAACAATAAGGTCGATAATTGCGCGTCATCCCCATGCCTACGTCACAGCCGCGTGTTGCAGTGACAGACAATTTTGGGCGATGGAACTATCCTATGTAGTCAACCGTTCTTGGCTGTGGTCAAGTCAAAATGGACCACAGCAGTGATGACGTAGATTTTATTGACATCCTGTCAGTTTCACTTTCCAAACAAACCTTGTTTAGTGTGGATAATTTGTATTTTTCGTTATTTATTTTATAAAATCTTTCCGCTTTTTCTAATATTTAAGTATTCTAATAGTTACTACAACAATTTTACAAGGTTGTGTAAATAATAAAGCACATTGTTTTATGCTAATAGCAATAAAATGCATATATCAATAAAGTAAGGTTAGAATTTCTTTAATTTAAACTTTTAAACTATATTTCATAGAAATAGAACTCTATATTATGATGGTATTATCGTAAAAAACACTATACTCACAAGAAAAGCAGCAGAGGAAGCAAAATGTTAACTTTATAGAAATTAAAAAGTCTTGAGAATGGACATTTCAATTTTTGTTTGGAAAGTAATAATGACAGTCGTGACGTCACACTCCTGCGGTACATTGAGGAAGTTGAGTTTAGACAAATACGGCGCCATATTTGTGTTTGTTTTATTTTTTATAATTTAAAATCTTAATATATATAAATCTCGTGTCACAATGTTTGTCTTCAATGGACTCCTAAACCAATTAACCGATTATAATAAAATTCGCACACCATGTGCAGTTCGATCCAACTTGAGAGATAGGATAGTTTAAGGTGGTATGTCACAATGTTAAAATTTATATACTTTTTAGGTACAGTTATCGTCACTATTTCAAAACCAATCTTCAACTTATGACTATGTACGTAAACTGTAAACTTTCTATTTTAATGATATCTAGTTAAAATTTCCAAAGAAAGCAGTAATTTTTTTATAACTGTACTTAAATGAATCCATGTCATAACTTACGTGGTAACGTGCCTAAAAATTGGTATTGTGTAATAATTTTTGAACTTAGGTACAAAATAACTACTTTAAATGATTAACTATCCAAAAACCTTTATTTTAAGCGAATGTTCGTTATCCATAGTGCCGTAATTTTTAAATTAACTGTACCTAAAGATAAAATTACAATTAAAAGCTGCAAACTAGGGATTTTGTTGATGTCACCGTTATAAGTTGGCATTTTGCTAGTGAGAAATTAGTTCCGCTATCACTTAATAGATGTGAAAATAAGTTCACGTGTCATTTAGTAGAAGGCAGCAGTGATGTATTAAATAGCGACAAATGCGTGTTTGCCAAATTTAAGAAAAATCTGCAATACATTGAAACCTAGTTTTGTGGTTATGCCAATTGTCTATTTGTTGTGCAGTAACCATGGTAATACGAATCACGTGGTTGTGTTTAGCAAAGCGGCCCCTACCAGTTAATATTTTGGCTTCGTTTGACTGTCAATTATCAATCATGATCGCATAACGTCACAGTGTTTTAAAAATACAAGTATACCAGTAATTACAGTTTCATTCACGTTTTGGCAAATTTAATTTTTATAGACAAAACAATATAATGTAATCATTGATTAAATTTTGTCGATTAATTATTTCCGTAAATGAAAAGATTATTGAAATTTACTTGAGTCATAATTAGAAATCAGATGAAAATCTGAAATTTTCTAAATAAAAAACTTCTACTGTTAACATTCGATATGAAAAAAAGTAAACATATTTTAGATTTTCAAACAATTGCAAATTTCTTTTTCAGTTTGGAATAAATATTTTTGGGTAGATAAAGAATTCAGAATTGTCGTAAATATTTCCAAATGAATGAACGTTTTGTGTATATGTATTAGCAAAAAAAATGTCAAGTAATTAATATGTTTACTTAAAAAAATCACTAATC
Source organism: Diabrotica balteata (assembly GCA_918026665.1). NCBI lineage: Eukaryota > Metazoa > Arthropoda > Insecta > Coleoptera > Chrysomelidae > Diabrotica > Diabrotica balteata. Next base: position 1,705,435 of record OU898285.1, read on the forward strand.
AGCACATCCGCTAAGTGCTGGTGTAAGATAATTAAATTTTACGACTTTTCCGTCTGAGAATGTATTGATGAGTATCATGTATCATATTAATAATATGTATTAGAATTGCATACATATATTTAGTCGAATTTTTACAACCAGAGCAAGCTGTATTATAAAACCACACTTGTGTAATTTAATACAAAAGTAAATTTTTCTGTACTTAAAATTTAATTTTGTATTATTTCGCGAAAGATAACTGCGGGATATGACAGGACTTATATACGGGAAGTTAGTTGTTTTCGCCTATATTAGTGCAAACTTTTTTCCGGCGAATAGTTTTGTTTTTGCCGTGAGGGTCGGCCAAAGTTACCGTCGGAACATGAAATCAGATAGAAAACGCAGAGCGGTACTTCGGATAGTGCATTTACGAAAATTGCTAATGTTTTGGACAGTTTGTTAGCTTTACTTGTAATTCTTACAAGTAAACTACTATGAGCTTTGTGAAGTGGAAAGTGCGGTACCTAAAAGTACCTATATTCGAAGATGCTTCCGAAGAATAGTTAATAAGTGAGATAGAGGCAACTGTTACATACAGTGCAAGGTACTTTGAGTCATCAAGTGTAAAAGGTAAGGGCAAATTTAAATTACCTCCAATCGAGTTAAAAAATTATTTAGAGGTTCTTTAACTTGAGACCTTAGACAAAACCTGCTGACAAATTTGCGGTGATATTGTATCCTCTTATTGAGCCACGTTTGCCAGAACATATGATTCGACTATTACATCTTGTTTCCGTGTCCATGGAAAATATCGGAGAAACTGCAGAAGTTACAACTTTAGAAACAAGATTGAGCGAGCTAATGAGCATAAAGTTTTGGTTTACCGACTAAAAATAAATATAAATTCAATAGCCTTGTTGCCAAGAAAAATGTAAAATTATCTATGCATGGAACTGATCTACCACTGCTGGGTTAATGAATTATGAGGTTTACGGAAAGTAACTGCATGACGTTCCACACGTAACAATAAATACATTTTTTAGTGTTCTACATCTATTTTCAATACTTGGAAATGTTAAAACAAAACAGCATCTTCCTTATCTTTCCCATAAAGGGTATATTCATTATCCACTGTTCGATTTCATTCCGCTTACGCTTCCAATATCCAACAGCTACTTCTCCGACATCTAAATCTCAAGAAACCTTCTTTATTGATTCACCCTTGTCCAACCTCTTAATTGTATTCACTTTTGTTTTCAAAGGTGCAATTACTCTTTTCCGCTTTCCACTCATATTGCACAGAAAGATTCTCTCTTACACTCACACAAATCAACTTATGAAAAATTAATTATGAAACCGAAACTAATAACTGGAATAAATTCACAAAAACAGTACATAAAAGGAAAAATATTACCGTACAGATTCTTAATTTGACGATCTGAACGACACCAAACAAATCGGTAGTCACCAAACAAAGGAACAGGAAGTTGTAGACAAAACACCACACAGAAATTTCTGCGCATGAAATCTCTTTCACATCAGCTTGACCTAAAGCATACCTTACAAATAATTCTCTTCTTATCAATAATCCAAAATTTTCAATTGATTGCCCATATAACAGCTGCCGATATATCTTCTGACCATCGACCCTTTTTTTATTACTCCATAATAAAGGTAAATAAAGGTAAAACCAAGGCAAATTTTTGCCTCGGTTAACTGAGGGGCTCGGATAACCTAGACTGGATAATCGCGAGTCTACTTAAAATTTAATTTTGTATTATTTCTGCGAAAACGCAGAACGGTAGTGCATTTACGAAAACTGCTATTGTTTCCCGGGAACTCTTACAAGTAAATAATACAATGAGTTTTGTGAAGTGGAGAGTACGGTAATTAAAAGTATATTCGAAGAAGCTTCCGAAGAAGCGCAAATTTAAATTACCTCCAATCGAGTTCAAAAATTATTCAGAGATTGCAGTCTAGGTTTGGCATAGAGGACCTCCAAATTGAAGTTTACATTAGAGAGCTCTCAAAGTTAATTTTAAGTCGAGTTTCTTATTAATATATATATATATATATATATATATATATATATTATTATATATATGTATATATATATATATATATATATATATATATATATATATATATATATATATATATATATATATATATACAGTGGTGAGTGCGATATCAACACGGCTTTTTAACGTAAGAGATAGAAAACACAGTTACCTTGTGAAATAAAAGGAGATGAAAACTCGTAGAGGTGGGAAATAATCGATAGAAACCTATAATTTACATTACATTACATTACGACTATCGATAGTCTCACACCTTTAGACGTTACCTTCGATCTAAATCACCTCGGTCATAATTATTATGTTTGACAGTTTGACGTCGTATGTGTGACGTATTTCCATTTTTTAATTTAGATAAAGTAAAAAACTGATTGACCACAATAAAGCAAAAATGTGAATAAAATAATTTAATTAATAGTGATTATTTATTCTAAAGTTTTAAATTATTAACCAAGAATAATTTCTACTATGATTGAGGAGTTTCATACACTCTTGTCACAGAATAATTAGCAATCCTTCGTGGATTAGTGGTAAGAATTCGACTCTGCGACGCAGATGATTAGAGTTCAAAACCTACATGAGGTTTTCTTTTTTTAATAATTTGAAATTTTGCAGAGATCGTTTTGCTTTGAATCACTAAACATTTATGTCAGTCGTTACTAGTATTTGAAGTGTTTAAAGTTAAACATCAATATCTTATTGAAAAAATAGTGTCGTCGTACTTTCGAAACTAAAGTAAAATTCTTCAAAATTAAAAGAATGTTTAAATAAGTAAAAATTTTACAAAAATAAAAAAATATTGTAAATAAACGTATTTACAATATGTTCAAATAAACCTTCATTAGCAGCAGAATAATAACCCAAACTGTCACTAAAGAATTATAAAAAGTCTGATAGATCAGGGCTGAAGGCACGATGTACTCATGCAGGCGGTTAGGGTTCAAATCCTACAAAAAGTTTTTACTTTTTTAAAAATTTGAAATTATGCAGATATTATACCGTTTTGCTTTAAATCATAAAACATTTATTTCAGTCTTTATTAGAAGTGTTTATAGTAAAACATGAAAATCTTATTGAAAAAACAATGTACTTTCTAAAATAAAGTAAAAATTCTTCAAACATAAAAGAACGTTCTAAATAAATGTACTTACAAAAAATGTTTAAATAAGCAGAAATTCTATAAAAATATTCTAAATAAACGTATTTTATTCTAATGAAATGTATTTACAAAAAATGTTCAAATAAGCCTCCATTAGCAGCAGAACAATAACCCAATCTATTATAAAAGTTTCGTCTAACATTAGTTAATGTTTCTGGACTAATACCTCTCATTGAATCAAAGATCTTTTCTCTTAATTCTTGGAGAGAATTAGGCCTATCGTCTTCAATTCCATATAGTTTGGACTTGATATATCCCCACATAAAAAAATCACAAGGTGCAAGATCAGGTGATCTTGCAGGCCAAAAAATATCTCCGTGTCCACTAATCAATCGATTAGGAAAAGTCGCACTGAGATATTCACTGACGATGCGAGAATTATGTGCAGGACAACCATCGTGTTGAAACCATATGGAATCGAAAGGAATTGGTAAATTACGAAGGGCTGAGACAATTTGATTTTGCAGAAGTTCCAAGTATTTCCGCCCAGTCAACATACCGTCTATAAAAAATGGACCAATGACATGATTCCCTATTATGCCTCCCCAAACATTTACTTTTTGAGGACGCTGGGTACGAGCAACATAAATCTGACGAGGATTTCCTCGGGACCAATACCGAGCATTCATTGAATTGTGACGGACATGCAATGAAAACGTACATTCATCGGTGAACAAGACGTTCTCTAAAAAATGTTCATCTTGATGTGACATTTCCATTGCAGTTTGACAAAATTCTAAACGTCTATATTGATCCCCAGGGAATTGTTCGTTGGATTTATGAAGTTTATAGGGTCGGTATCCATGCCTTTTCAAAATTTTACCAACTCTAAATCTTGAAATTTCATATTGTTCTCCGAGACGAGATGTTGATTGGGTAGGATTTTGCTCAATACTTGCACAAATCAAAGTGTCTCTTAGTTCCAAATCTGGATTTACCTCCCTTCGCCTACGAACTCCTCTTGGAGCGAACACGGATCCATAAGTAAAAAAAATTACGTATAATAGATTGAATTGTTGATCGTGATGGAGCCGGCCTATTTGGAAACATATTTACAAATTGTTGTCTAATTCATGTTGTCTGAGAATCCATTCACATGCCAGACAACAATTTGCACTTTTTCCTCAACCGATAAAACCCATTTTCACGAATTGTTTTTTCAATAAAAAGTTTCTGTTTACCGTGCAAAAACACTTCTCGATATGTTATTATTTGATGGCTTAAAGGCTTTGCTTCGCGCGCATCCATTCCAATGTTGTCAATTGTTTTGAAAATCATTATCTGTACAGAGGAATTGATATTAACATTGAGAATTTAGTGATGGATTTGAAATAAACAGTCTTCACCGGATTATTTGCATTCACAACTGAAGACTGTATGAATTGAATTTGAATCATTATTGTATTCCGTTTTATAACATTAAAATAAAAATAAATTGTAAATAATGAGTTTTTCGAAAATTTGTTACCTAATATGTATCATATTTTCTATTATTTTTTATTGATAAAACAAAAATTTTATCCTTGGTGTGGAATGAACCCCAATTTTCTCGTCAATAGACAACATCCCTAACCACTACACCAATCTCACATACACTATGTGTTTCCAGACAAAACATACCCTACCTTTATTTTAGTCAAATATTTCAGTTGAGTTATTAAATTTAAAGATTTATAATTTAAAATCGCTACTAATGAATATTTTTTACTATAACATATCTTAATTTATTCAAGTATTTATTCTAACATCAGAAATTATTAAAATAAAATCTTTTTTGAGGGTAACCGTATAATTATGACTGAAGTCAAATAGCCACGTCTAACGTCCTAAAGGTGTGAGACTGTCGATGGTGGTAATGCAATGTAATGTAAATTATAGGTTTCTATCGATTATTTCCCCACCTCTACGAGTTTCATCTCCTTTTATTTCACAAGGTAACTGTGTTTTCTATCTCTTACGTTAAAAAGCCTGGTGATATCGCACTCACCACTGTATATATATATTCATATATATATAATATATATATATATATATATATATATATATATAAATATATATATATATTGTTACGATTTTAAATGTTATGGCATATAGAACTGTAAATATTTTATGACTAATTCTTTTTATTGATTCTCGTAATTTGTAGGTCAAAATATACCTGAGCTTAGCTACCAGTTGTTTACCAGAAATCTCTAGACACTAATTTTAGTGAGTCATCACACGTCTCGAGGTTGAAAAACGAGTCGAGCGCCTTCACCAAAATACGAGACTATTCAGGAAGTCCGCTGAATTCTCTAGATGACACAGTTGTGTATATAAATGAAAGATTTTTATTTGGCAGGCAGTCATAAGAAGCTCGGCAACCGCGATATTTAAATGTAACGAAACATAAATTATTATTTGTAATATAAATTAGAATTAATAAAGACTTTAATAAATTCGTAATTAGTTATCGTGAGTTTTAATAAATTAGATTATAGACAATAAATTAGAATAAAGACAAATAAATTAGAGCAATAAAAAGACGTCACAGTGGTGTACAGGAGTGGGGTTGATAGATAAATTTAATTTGATTTTTGAAAAAGACTTTTTGAACTTTTGAAAGGTATTGTTCGTCGGGAACATCCGCGTAGTTTCAGTAGTGATCGTTGTACGAAAGAACATTTATAAAAAGTACGTGTGTGCCCCACCAAAGATGCTGCTAGTACAACTTTCAGTAAAACAGTTGCGTGAGCAACTTGAAGAACGCGATGAAGACTGTAGCGGGTCCAAGAAGATCCTCCAAGAACGACTAAAGAATGTTCTTAACAAGAATGGAGATGACCCAGAGACATTCCATTTTCAATCAGCAGAAGAAGCAGTTTTAATAAAGATAGAAGAAACTTCTAAGAAAAAATGAATTAAGTTCGATACGGTTTCCAAAAGATTGGATGAAACGTCTCAAATTATTAAAGAAGTAGGTAGACAAAACGACGAGAAACTCGAAAATGTGTCTAGAAGATTCGACGAGAAATTTGAAAATGTTTCTCAAATGATGGAAGAAACTTCTAAAAAGAATAATGAGAAATTTGAAGAAGTCTCTAAAACATTTGATAAAGTTGAAGAGAAAATCAAACAGTTAGAGACCATGATAACTAACACGAGAGTGCTACCACCAATTAATACGGTAGCTTTAGATCCGGTAGAGATAAAAGAAGACGAGACGAAATGTAAGTTGGAAACACGGCCGAAATTTGAAGGAAGTGGAAGTTCCGTTCATGTCAAAGTCCCAACTTTCGACGGAAAATCATCATGGAACAACTACATGAAACAGTTCGAATCAGCTGCAAGAGCGAACGGATGGTCTGAAAAAGAAAAGGCTGTAAACCTGACTATCGCTCTTCGAGGAGATGCCTTAGATGTGCTCCAGACCATAGCCGTAGAGGAGACGGATGATTTCGAACAACTGAAGAAGAGGTTAAATATGCGATATGGCCACGAACACTTGGAGCATGTATATCAGTCGCAGCTCAAAAATCGAAGACAAAAGAAAGATGAGGCTCTTCAAGAATATGAGGTAGATATCGCCAGATTAGTGCGATATGCTTATCCAACAGCTCCCGAAGACATGATGGAAAAGTTGGCCGTTCAAACGTTTATTGATGGTCTTCGTGATCAGAGATGCAAAGAACACTACGATTAGCTCGTCACAAGACGCTGATGGATGTCTTATCTGCCGCCCTCGAATACGAGTCAGCTACGCAGGCCTCTGGCGGGTATAGCAAAGTTAGGACTGTAAAAGAGGAAGGAGATGAAGATAAACTTGACCAGCTCGTTAATATGATAAAAAGCATGACACACAAGAAAACGAAGACCATAAGACCGAAGACAAAACCAGAACGCGTCGGCCTTAGGGAAGCAGCTTCGACCCAGAACTTTACCAAAGACCCTCTGATACTAATAGCTTCTTTGAAATGTCGTGAAGATAGTGTATATGTAGATGGAGAAATAAATGTAAAAAGCATACGTTGTTGGTGGATACCGGAGCGACAAGAACCATTATTCGCCCGACAGTTATAAACAGCCGTAAGAAACTGTTACCAACGAGGTTGCGACTTCGGACCGCCACAGGTGAAAAATGCCAACATTCATGGAGAAATCCAGGTACAATTAGGAATTGGAGCAGAAAAGTTCGTCCATACTGTTATAGTTGCTGACATCGAAGAGGATATTATATTAGGAATGACGTAATGAATACGCATGGATTCCAATTGGATTTTAAGAATAAGGTAATCAAAGTTGGTAACGAGGAGGTATTTCTCCATCCACATGATGACAACACTATGCAAGCAGCCGTTAAAGAAGATACAGTCCGTGCCTGCGAGAAGCGAAACGATAATAGTAGCGCGGCTACAGGGAATTGTGGACGAAGGAACACCTGTTATGATGGAGCCTTGGAATCATGACGACGAAGTTGGCCGTGGAATCATAATTGGAAAAGAATTAGTGACTTCGGCTAAAGAAATTCCTGTGAGACTTATTAATGTCAATGACTACCCAGTGACCATCAAGAAAGAGACAAAAGTAGGAACTTGTGTACCTGTCACATCCATAATCCGTCAGACGACAACGTCTGATAATTCCAACGATAAATTTGATCAAATGGTTGCGGTTGCTGGACAGTCTCTGAATCAGATTGAGAAAAGGAAATTAAGGGAATTTCTTCGGCAGTATCGTGATATTTTCGTACCGAAAGGAGGAAAGACGGGAAGAACTACCGTTGTTAAGCATAAAATTGATACTGGTAATGCTAAGCCAATTCGTCAAACAGCTCGACGATTACCACAGGCGAAAAGAGAGGAAGCTGAAACGATTGTTCAGGAAATGAAAGAAAGACGGGGTGATAGAACCTTCTACGAGCCCATGGTCTCTCCGGTGGTCCTGGTTAAGAAGAAAGACGGAACAACGAGGTTCTGTGTGGATTACCGGTTTGCTGAACAACGTTACCAAGAAAGATAGTTATCCTCTGCCTCGGATCGATGACACATTAGACACATTGGCTGGAAGTAAATTATTTTCTACTTTGGATTTGAAGTCTGGATACTGGCAGGTAGAAATGGACCCGGTAGATAAAGAAAAGACAGCCTTCACCACAGGATCTGGATTATGGCAATTCAACGTTATGCCATTTGGACTTTGTAACGCTCCTGCGACATTTGAGAGGCTTATGGAAAATGTGTTGAGAGGGTTATCTTGGAAAACATGCCTAGTTTATCTAGACGACATAATCGTCTTGGGGAGACATTTGAAGACCATCTGAAGAATTTAGAAAACGTTTTTAATCGACTTAAAGCTGCCCAATTGATGTTAAAACCCCAAGAAGTGCCAGCTATTTCAAGGTAAAGTCAATTATCTGGGTCATATAGTCAGTAAAGAAGGAGTGGGCCGTGGATAAGGAAAAATCGATTCTATTAAGGAATGGCCAAAACCAACTGACAAACATCAAGTGAGAAGTTTTTCTGGACTGTGTACTTACTACCGGAGGTTTATTAAGAAGTTTGCAGATATCGCTAAACCATTAACGCGACTTACAGAGGAAGCAAGAGATTACCGCTGGGATGTAGACTGCCAGAATGTCCTTTGAAACCTTAAAAAAGCATTTAATCACAGCACCAATTTTAGGGTATCCACTGCCAGAAGGAGAGTTCATCTTAGATACAGATGCAAGTAATGTGGGAATTGGAGGAGTGCTGTCTCAGATTCAAGGAGGACAGGAAAGAGTCCTTGGATGTTTTAGTAAAATTCTCTCAAAACCTGAGCGGAATTATTGCGTCACGAGAAGAGAACTTCTGGCAGTAGTGAAATCAGTAGAGCACTTCTATCAATACCTCTATGGAAGGAAGTTTTTAATCCGAACCGACCATGCCGCCCTTAAGTGGTTGATGCAGTTTAAGAATCCAGAGGGTCAGATAGCCAGGTGGATCGAACGACTCCAAGAATATGATTTTAAGATTGAGCACCGGCCGGAGTTAGCCACCGAAACGCTGATTCTCTTTCCAGAAGGCCATGCCCAGCAGAGTGTTCTCACTGCAACAAAACGGAATCCAAGGAAGCAGCAGTGCTAAGAACGACGGTGGTCCACGACGACTGGACGCCTACCAAGATCAGGGAAGAACAAGAGAGAGATCCAGTTATACAGAAAATCCGAAAATGGAAAGAAGAAAACCGTCGACCACCTTGGCAAGAAATATCGAACCTAGGCTCAATAGTTAAGACGTATTGGGCCCAGTGGGACTCATTTATCATGGAAGATGGCTTGCTCAAACGAGTCCTGGAAAATGATGACGGTTCAGAGAAGAGAAGACAGTTGGTAATTCCAAAGAGCAGAATAGCCGAAGTACTTCGTCAGTTACACGACAGTCCATCAGGAGGGCATTTTGGTGTGAAAAAGACCCTTCAGCGAATTCGGGAACGGTTTTTATTGGATGAACAGTTCCGACGATGTGAAAGACTGGTGTAAGAAATGTACTATTTGTGCTACGAGTAACGGGCCTTATCGAAAAAGGAGAGCTCCTATGAGACAATATAATGTTGGAAGCCCGTTTGAAAGAATAGCTTTGGACATTGCTGGGCCATTTCCAGAAAGTGATAATGGAGGCAAGTACATGTTGGTAGTAATGGATTACTTCACTAAGTGGGTCGAGATTTACGCACTTCCAGACCAGAAGGCCGCCACCGTTGCAGATAAGTTGATCCAAGAATATATCAGCCGATTTGGAGTGCCTTTGGAGATCCATAGTGACCAAGGCAGGAACTTCGAAAGCGATTTATTCCAAGGAATATGTGATAGACTAGGTATGAAGAAAACAAGAACTACGGCTTATCATCCGCCAATCGGATGGTATGGTAGAACGAATGAATAGAACAGTTGGCAAGTATTTGACAAAGATGGTATCCGATCATCAGCGAGACTGGGACCAATATCTTCCGTTCTTCACAATGGCCTACAGATCTGCAGTTAATGAATCAACAGGCCAGACACCAGCCAGAGTCCTATTCGGACGCGAGATGCGACTACCTTGTGATCTAGAGTTTGGGTGTCGACCTGGAGAAGATGTAGCAGGTGAAGATTATGTGATCGAATTACGAAGAAGAATGGACGATGTAACACGAGTTGGTCCGTTCCCATCTCCAAATCGCTAGTGACCGAATGAAGAAACGGTACGATACACAAGCCGAAAAGGGGTGTTTTAAGAAGAACGATAAAGTCTGGCTTTATAACCCCAAAAAGCGAAAAGGTTGTTCTCCCAAATTGCAGCAGTTTTGGGAAGGTCCATACCTCATTATGGAGAAGATCAATGATGTTATTTACCGAATAAGCAAGATTCCGAGAGGAAAGCCGATGATAGTACACCATAACCGGTTGGCGTCTTTCGAGGGTGACCACGACGTAGATGAAGAAGTGGAAGTAAACCAAGTCCAAGATGTGTCTGACCTCACGTTTGAGGAATTCATGGGTGCCTATGGAGGTACCGGTAAAGCAAGACATGGTGTTACCACTGAAGAAAGGCAAGATCTACTCGCGCTTCCCGATGACTATTCACTGGCCCTTACCATCCCGGCCAGTATCAAAGATGCACCAGGGTTGGCATCCGTCTTTCGAAGGAAGTTTGGTCGAGTTGCAGAACTTCAATGCCAAGTGCCAGCTCCTGGTAAAACCTTGAAACTTCAAGATGCATCACGTTACCTATTCTACCTGGTAACAAAAGACACTGCCCGTGACCAACCTACCTACCGAGATGTATGGGAAGCCTTACTTCAGTTGAGAGAGCACGTACTAGAGTCCGACGTGCAAAAGTTAGCCATGCCAAAGTTGGAGTGCCGCCAATTAGATTGGAGGGTTATACGAAACATGGTGGAGGAAATCTTTAAAGACACCGAAGTCCAGGTGTTAGTCTGTTGCAATCCGCATAGTTACTGCTGCGGAGAGAAAACCGTCCCTTGTCATTTCTATACAACTGGAAGTTGTAAAAGAGGGTCCAGTTGCCGATATCAGCATGTCGTTCCAGTTCCAGTCCCGACAAGGTTCCAGGAGGAACCATCTTTTAAGAGGGGGGCAATGTTACGATTTTAAATGTTATGGCATATAGAACTGTAAATATTTTATGACTAATTCTTTTTTATTGATTCTCGTAATTTGTAGGTCAAAATATACCTGAGCTTAGCTACCAGTTGTTTACCAGAAATCTCTAGACACTAATTTTAGTGAGTCCATCCACGTCTCGAGGTTGAAAAAACGAGTCGAGCGCCTTCACCAAAATACGAGACTATTCAGGAAGTCCGCTGAATTCTCTAGATGACACAGTTGTGTATATAAATGAAAGATTTTTATTTGGCAGGCAGTCATAAGAAAGCTCGGCAACCGCGATATTTAAATGTAACGAAACATAAATTATTATTTGTAATATAAATTAGAATTAATAAAGACTTTAATAAATTCGTAATTAGTTATCGTGAGTTTTTAATAAATTAGATTATAGACAATAAATTAGAATAAAGACAAATAAATTAGAGCAATAAAAAGACGTCACCAATATATATATATATATATATATATATATATATATAAATATATATATATATATATATGTTATATGCATTGTACCAACCGATGTTCCTTATCACGACGATTCCCAGGGTATCAGGTTCCACTTCCAACAACCTGAGCCGATAAGGATCCTTGCAAATGCAGTACCAGCAGAGTCAGCGGGACCCAAGCTTTATACACGTTTCCCACTGAGTCAGCATTTAGTAATATTATAAAACCGCTTGTCGCTCTTAATTCAGCATTCAGTATATTTTTGTAGTTCATTCATTATATTTTATATTTCATTCATTTTTACCACGTAACTTGTATTTTGTAATAAATAAATTTTTTAAAAAGTCAAAAAAGTGTTTCGTGATATAAAATAATATATATAATATATATATATATATAAATATATATATATATATATAATATATATATATCTATATATATATATATATATATATAATATATATATATATTATAATATATATATCTATATATATATATATATATATTATATATATATATATATATATAATATATATATATATATATATTTCTGCTCTTTATGATATGATTGATAGTCAACTTCGTTCACTTGAGACCTTAGACAAAACTGCTGACAAGTTATCGGCGATATTGTATCCTCTTATTAAGTCATGTCTGCCAGAAAATATGATTCGACTATGGCATCTTATGTTTTCGTGTCCATGGAAAATATTGGAAAAACTGCAGAAGTTACAACTTTAAAAAACACACTTTAGAGTGGGTTAATGACATTTTTACAGAGTTAAGTTTAAAATGAAAAAAAAATTGATTTAGCAACGGAAGGTTTCGTTTACTGGCTGAAAATGAATATAAATTCAATAGTCTTATTGCCAAGATAAATGTAAAATTACAAAGAACTGATCAGTACTTAGCGTCCACTGATGGGTTAATAAATTATGAGGTTTACAGGTGTATATTTTTATTATAAGTAATTTTTTGTACTTGAAATAAGTTTAGTTTTTTTACAAAACTAATATGCACAATTTAAAATGTTTACAAAACTAAAAAAAACAACACAAAAAAAAACAAAACAACAATTAACTTCAAAGTAAATGAACCTCAACGCAACACGATACAAAAATTAAAAAATTATGTGGAATGATGCAATCCAAAAATTAGAATTTGTGAAACTTCAAAAATAATACGATAGCTAATTTCAACCACCGCACCGTTCAACTTACATTGCAGAAGACTGCCGACCGTGAGCGAACTATACCGATTCTCCCGATCGTATATTATATTTTCAGTTTCAGTACTTGGCCTCATTGGCAACACTGTCGCTGTTCAGATAATTAAATTTCGAGAAAATCAAAATATTAAAATATGATGCACGTGCTGCCATCTATTTAAAAAATTGTTAAACGTTAGTTTATTTGAACACCGCTCATTTTAACTGCGGCGTGAACATACCCCTTAAATCTCAAATTATAGTCGCAATTTTAATTTATTGCTAATTATTTGTCTGTTATTATTTGACAGTCACAATTATCTGTTAACTCCAAATGATTCTAACAGATGTCGATACCTTTCGACTGGGTTGAGTAGATCAATAGATGGCGTTTGCTATGGTAAATCTACGAACGTGTCATATAAGCTACATTTTAACAGCATAATTACCACGTATTAAATTATACCACGATATAAAATTAATTACATTTATTTTGTAGTGAACGAAATATCGTATAATTCAATTATTTCCACTTTTTAAATTTATCGTGTTAGCATAGCCGGCCATGTGTTACTTAGACTGAAGTGTAAATTGAATTCATATTATAATGAAGATAATACAGTGAAATTAATCCTATTTTTTACTTATTTGTGCTTCATTGATCAAAACTTTATAATTTAATTTGAATGTATGTAAGTATTATCACATAATTATAAAATTTAATTAAAATGTCAATGCAAAAATGATACCTACACAATTTCCTACACTTTTTCAATAGTTGTACAAATATTTTTTTTTTATTGCTTTTATTTAACCTCTATTACAAAATATTTAGCAATTATTATTTCAATGTGCTATGATAACAAGTTTTTCAGATTTTTTTTCTTATATTTAAACGATTAAATTAGTATTTCAATTCTTATTGAAATTATTATTTAAAATCTATAATTTAAATATGTACATGTAACCCCCTCTGTGGCTCAGTGGTAAGAGCGCCTACCTTTAAACCTAAAGGTCGTGAGTTCGAATCCCATCTGGGTAGAGAAATTTTTGTTTATTAAATTTTTTTTTGTGTTTTGGCTTGGACAATTGTCATTCAGCCAGTCTCAATCAAGATAAGTGTATTAATGAATGAAAATAATTTCTATCCATGTGCGATCGGTACTCACCGGAGGGACCGCAGACGTTCGGATACAATTAGCGTCTCTTAGCAAAGACAATGACGTCGACTTTGCTAAGTATCAAGACAATTACTCTACACATACACACACACTACACTAGGTACCTGACTGTACCATGCCAATGATCATAGTTGTCGAGGCATTAACTCAATAAAAAAAAAATATATGTACATGTCATATTATCACATAATTATAAAAGTTAATTAGAATGATTTTCAATTTTTCTTTTCTCATATTTAAACGATTAAATTATTATTTTCAGTCAAATGCCACCGAAAAAATCTAACCTCAACAACGCGAGCAGCAAAGGGTCACGACGCCAAACGTGAAAGAGCTCAGCAAATTACCAGAACAAATCGAAACAAGAAATGCAGCTCAAAGAATCAGGACTGCAGAAAGTCGTGCACAAGAATCTCAAGAACAGCGTGACGAACGTCTGCAACAGAATATTACGAGAACAAGAGCGGCACGAGAACGAAACATAGCTACAGTACGAGTACTAGATCGACAAAGGCAACGGATCAGCCGCTCATTAACACGTGCATCATTCGTTCGGCTTGCCTTTGAATATGCACCAGATATTAAACTACTCAGCGTATTCAAAAATTGCTATCGGTGGAATGGATAAAAGTATGTCAATATTGTCAGGCATTGAAATTTCGGAATGAAGCAGCCGGCATGTGCTGCGCATCAGGAAAAGTTGTGCTGTCACCTATACCCGCTCCGCCTGAGCCTTTATTATCCCTTCTTACTGGTAATTCAGATGATTCCAAATTATTTTTGCGTAAGATACGCAAATTTAATCTTGCTTCCAAATGACGTCATTTGGGGCAACTAAAATTTGCGATCGTGCATCCGATGGACGTAATTTTGAAACTACATTCAAAATTCAAGGCCAGGTGTACCATAAAATCGGATCACTGATGCCAATGCCTGATAACAATCCGAAATTTATTCAAATTTATTTTATGGGCGATTGTGAAGAGCGCGTGACGACTCGGTGCCTGTATAATTTTATTGAACAAAGCAGAGGAAAGAGCAATTATGATATTATTTGAAAATTTTTTAGAAGATCACAATCAACTAATTCAATTGATCAAAAGAGTTTCGCCACGACTGCAAAATGACAATTATCAAATCGTCATAAAAGCCGACAAAGTACCATTAGGTGAACATGCTGGTAGATTCAACGCTCCAACTGTTGATGAGGTTGCTGTTATCATGGTTGGTGATCCAGTTGACAAAAGATCTATAAAAATATACACGGCGAGACAACACTGTCAGTACGATTTCGGATCTACACCGTTCATATGACGCACTACAATATCCATTGATATTTTGGCAAGGACAAGATGAATATCATCTTAATATCAAACAATATATCCAAACACCGGTAAATTTGACAATTATCTATTTACTTTCTTACTGTATGTATAGATTTTAATTTCATATTGCATTTTATTTTTTTATTTTTTTAGGTGATTACAGAAATAATAAAGTTAGCTCAATGAACTACTACGCACACCGAATAATGGTTAGGCAACATCAAGACAATTATATCCTTCGATATCGTCAGCTGTTCCATCAATACATTGTTGATATGTATGCTAAGGTCGAAAGCGAACGCTTGCGATTCCTTTGATTCAACCAGGCAAAACTACGATCGGAAGAATATATTCACTTACGAGATGCTGTTGCTGGAAACATCGATGGAAATTTAAATCCCAATGACATCGGTAATGCTTTCATTTTACCTTCAAGCTACATCGGCAGTCCACGGAACATGCAGGAATACATACAAGATGCGATGACTTACGTACGTCATTACGGCCGACCGGATTTATTTATTACATTCACATGTAATCCGAATTGGGAAGAGATAACAAACTTTACTATTGCCAGGACAACAAGCCATTCATCGTCATGATTTAACTGCACGTGTATTTAAACAAAAATTGAAATCCTTAATTGATTTTATTGTTAAATATTCAATTTTTGGTATCACACGTTGTTGGCTGTATTCGATAGAGTGGCAAAAGCGAGGTTTGCCTCATGCCCACATTTTGGTTTGGCTTAAAGATAGAATCCGCCCTGAAGAAATCGATCAAATAATTTCAGCCGAAATTCCAGACCCATTAATTGATCAAGAATTATTTGATATTGTCACCAAACACATGATTCACGGGCCATGCGGTGCTTTCAACATGACGACACCGTGCATGGAAAATGGAAAATGTAAAAAAAACTTCCCAAAGCCGCATGCGAATGACACGATCACGGATATTGATGGTTATCCAATGTATCGCCGCAGAAGTACTGAGAATGGTGGCCACACATTTACAATGCGACTGCCGAACTTTCCAAATCAAGTTGAGTTTGATAATCAGTGGGTGGTACCATACTCACCACTACTTTTCAAAAACTTACAAAGCTCATATCATTATTGAGCTTTGCAGTTCTGTTAAATCAATTAAGTATATTTGTAAATATGTAAACAAAGGCAGCGATTTGGCTATATTTGAAGTACAAAACATAAATAAAAATGACGAAATAGCACGATACCAAATGGGCAGATACAATAGCAGCAATGAAGCTATTTGGCATATTCTCAGCTTTCCCATCCACGAAAGAGATCCTGCTGTCCAACATCTGGCAATACATCTTGAAAACGGTCAACGTGTATACTTCACTGAAGAAAATGTTCTCCAAAGAGCGTTCGAAGCTCCGAAAACGACTCTAACTGAATTTTTTACATTGTGTCAAAAACCTGATGTTTTTGGCCAATTCGCGAAGACATTGGTGTTTGGTGATGTTCCACGTTATTTCACATGGAACAAATCCAGTAAAAAATGGGAGCCACGGAAACAAGGAAAACCACATCCTTCCATTACAGGCATATTCAAACCTAAGACATTGGGGAGACTTTACACGGTACATCCAAAGCAACGTGAGTGCTTCTATTTACGTTGTTATTGGTGAATGTTCCCGGACCAACGTCTTTTGAATTTTTACGAACAGTTAACGGTCGAGTATTCAATACATACCAGGATGCATGTCGTGAACTGCAATTGCTAGAAGACGATAACCATTGGGACTTAACGCTTGCTGATGTTGCGTTGACATCAACACCGAATAACATTCGTCAGTTGTTTGCAATTATTTTGACATGTTATCCCTCGCAAGCACAAACTTTGTGGGAAAAATATAAAAATTGTATGACAGAAGACATCTTGCACCGAATTAGACAAACAAATCAATGCCAAAACATAGATTATACACCAGAGATGTTCAATGAAGCATTGGTCTTGATCGAGGATTTACGTGTTCTTATTTCAAATTTACCACTTAATCATTATGGTATGCCATCACCTAATCGTCCAGCCACCGACTTAGTCAATACCGATTTACAACGAGAAAATCAATATGACCATGGAAGTTTAGCAACAATTATCATGAACAGTGAACCATTACTGACAGCAGAACAAAAAATTATTTATGATCGGATTATGCTGGCTGTTGCTGCTGAACAAGGCGGTTTTTTTTCTTGGATGCGCCCGGTGGCACCGGTATGACATTTTTAATATCGTTGATTCTTGCCAAAATACGGTCGCAACAAAAAATCGCATTAGCAGTAGCATCGTCAGGCATTGCGGCTACTTTACTGGATGGTGGGCGAACAGCACATTCAACATTCAAGCTGCCATTGGACGTTCGTAATAAACCAGATGCAATGTGTAACATCAAAAAGAATAGTGGAATAGCTGCAGTGTTGCGGAAGAGTTCTATAATAATTTGGGATGAGTGCACAATGGCACACAAATATTCACTTGAAGCATTAAACAGAACTATGCAAGATTTAAATAGCAATAATAAACTTTTCGGTGGTGCTATCTTACTTTTGTCTGGTGACTTCCGGCAGACCTTACCGGTTATACCTCGCTCTACTTTCGCGGATGAGATTAATGAATGTTTGAAACAATCATTCTTATGGCGAAGTGTTGAAACACTTCGATTGACCATAAATATGCGAGTACAATTGCAAAATGATCCATCAGCACAAATATTTTCCGAACAACTACTAGATATTGGGAACGGTAAAATAGAACTGCAACCAAATACGCAATGCATTAAACTACCAGACAATTTTTGCACTGTTGTTCAGGATAAAAATGAATTGATTCAGAGTATTTTCCCAGATATACAGAATAATTATTTGAACCATGAATGGCTTAGTCAACGGGCGATTTTGGCAGCCAAAAACGTTGATGTTGACGAAATTAACTTCCAGATACAACAGTTGTTACCAGGTGATCTGATGTTTTTTAAATCAATCCATACTATTGTTGATGAAAATGAAAGTGTAAATTTTCCGATTGAATTTGTAAATTCATTAGATATCCCTGGAATGCCACCACATAATCTTCGATTAAAGATTGGTTCCCCTATTATTCTCCTCCATAATTTGAATCCACCTCAATTATGTAACGGTACGCGTTTGGTCATCAAAAAGATCACCGGAAACATACTTGAAACAACCATTTTGGCTGGGAAGTTTAAAGGAAAAGTGGTCCTGCTGCCACGTATTCCGATGATACCATCAGATTCTACCATACCCTTCAAAAGGCTACAGTTTCCAATTCGGTTAGCTTTCGCCATGTCTATAAATAAATCTCAAGGTCAAACAATGTCCATTTGTGGTCTAGATTTGGAAAATCCATGTTTTTTCTCATGGGCAACTATATGTTGCGTGTTCACGTGTTAGGAAACCGTCTAATCTATTTGTGTTAGCTAAAGACAGGTTAACCAAAAACATTGTGCACCGATTGGTGTTAAATTAAATTGAATTTGAAAGTATTTATAATTCAAAAAAATAGATAATAATGTTTAAAAGTTTAAGACTGTCTGCCTTGCCTACCTCATTCATGAGTTTAAGCGTCACATGTTATTTACTGTATTATAGTGTAATATACTTATATTTGTTATAAAATTAAATGGAAATAATAAATCTAATAAATTTTTATTTTGTAACTATTGATTTCTGCTTAATATCAAGTGTAAGAACATTTTAATTAATTGTGTTCAACGTACTTCAACTTCAAATCTCAATCCAGGGAATTTGTATACCAACATCAACATTTTCGTCTTTGTTCGTAAATAATTTTCATTGTACTAAAGGGTTATAGTATTAGAAAGTCAAATGAGATCACCATATTTTTTTACAAATACCATCTGTGTGAAAAAGCATAGTGGACTCCGTGACTGATGTTCTCTTATTATTCCTCTTAGATTGTTTACTATAATGTAATATAACAAAAACTTTAGCCACAGCAACGCGTGGCCGGGTCAGCTAGTTTTTTATATAAGTAGTGCAAAAAAGGAACAATTTTAGACGATTTTTTATTATGGAATCGAACACATTACATGGAATAACAATGTAGAGACGAAGAACTGAACAAAAAAGAACACATCTTTTTTGTTCAGTTCTTCGTCTCTAGACGAGATGTGTTCCAGATTGCATGAATACTACTGGCGGTAAAAATCAAGGAAACCCGGGAAACGCTATTTTTGCAATTTTTTTTGGACTTTTTATGGCGTAAGCCATAAAAAAATTGAGTAAAATTTTTTTACAAAAAGTTGTAATTTATTAAAATTGTGAAAAGAACTCTGCGCATCTGCCTAATAATACCTAGACCATCAGACATAATACATTTCTTTTGTTGATAGTGTGTGGTTTTTGTTTAGTTTTCTATTTTGCTATTTGCTGTTTGAAGAAAATAGTTAATTTTAAAATGTCTTGGAGCCAGGAGCAAGTTTCGGCTTTAATAGATTTATATAGAGAGAGGAGCAATTTATATAATGTGAAACATCCTCACTATTATAAATCGTCAGCAATGCTTGGCGGAAATTACTTTCAAATTAAATTATATACGGCCAAATACTTCAGGTAAGCTGATATTTATGAGTGATAATGTACTTCTTAATGATTAAATTTTGTTTGTAGTTGAGGATATCAAGCGAAAAATTAATTCCTTAAGAACACAGTTCAACAAGGAATTAACAAAGCTTCGCAAAACACCAAGTGGTTCAGGCTGTGATTCCGTAAAAATCTCATTGTGGTGTTTTGAGGATCTTTTGTTTTTCCAGGAACAATTTACGGCTAGGGAAAGCCATTCTAATATGAGGGAGGAAACAAGTGGCAATAAAACTGTATTAATAAATGCAAATGTAAGTAAATATGTAGGTAATAAACACCTGTATAATAAATAATCACAATCAGTCAAAAATAGAATATATGAATAATAAGTAATAATAAAAAAAATAGTCACCTGATGTAGGTAAACCACTTAATCACTTCCTACTTTTGCTTTTTTAGTTCGATGACGAAGACATAAATCTGACTCAAGAAAGTGAAATTGAAGAGTCGGTATTAGTGATATAGAAAGTGCCGAGTTACAAACCCCACAATCAAAAAGACAACCTCACAATCATAAATGCTCATCAGTGTATGAAGGAACAAGTTAAAGACAAAAACTGGAACCAGCGGAAGATACTGAGAGAACTCTCTAAGGCTTAAAATTAAGCCAATCTGCTAATGAGGACTCCTATGACAACATTCGGTGAATTTGTTGCCAATGAAATTAGGAGTCTTCCAACAGAAACCCAAAGGAAGTGTAAAAATTCTATATTAAGGATGTTATTTAAGTTTACTTCAAATTGTGAGAATACTAGTGAATGATGTTATATTATAATGTTAAACATTTTTTTATCTATTTGTTTTTATCAATGTTTTAAAATGTTTTTTTTATTTGAAGATTAGTTTTTTTGTTGGATTTTTATTAATTCTATGTAGTGTTTTTAATGTTTGTAATATTTTAATATTAACATTCATATTATGTTAACATCTATATAATGTATTACTTGTAGTAATTGTAAAATATTCTTAGTTTATTAAAGACTTAACGCATTCATAGCTGGCTTTTACTTTATCATCACATGATTTTTGAGGACATTCTTTAGGTTCACATTTGACGATAGTGTTCCCTAGATTTTTTATTATATATACTTCTTTGATGTTATTTTTCTTCACTATGATGTCAATCTAAAACATTCGTAATGGGATTTTTTATGTCTAATGTTTTATACTGTGTTTACTGCTTCATGGCCTTGAGCTGCAAGGTTTTTCTTTATGTCCTCAATATATCTGTACTTCAGAACCAGACAAACGTAGGTCACATTTAGCCAACTTTTCAGGAGAGAACAAAAATATTTGCTCCTCAAGAAGAGAAAATCAAAGAAGTCTTTAATGCACATCTGTCTGACAACAAATGAATTTTTTTTGAGCATGTAGCAATAAAGTTTGTCCAATCATTATTTGTAGTGAAAATGGTGTTAGTTTTTACTTGTTTTTCAGCTCTCTCGTTTATTCTGTGTTTCCATCAACCTCCATGTAGGTGTGTCCGGCCAAATAAAAACTGTCTTTACAGCAGGAACTTTTTCCAAGAGTCACAAATACATACAAATCATTTTCATATTTCTGTTTTGTGCACTGCAGTTATCTGTCCAAATAGTCAGTACATCAGTAACCTGATTATTAGTAATTTCTTCACTTCTTCTTCTTTTGGCAACATAACCCTGGATGGGTCTTTGCCTGTCTGGCTATGTCCTTCCATTCAGATCTCTCTTGTGCCCTTCTTCTCCATTGTCTTATGTTCATTGTTTTCAGGTCGTCTTCCACGTCATCCAACCATCTCGTTCTGGGCCTTCCTTTTTTTTCGCCTTCCTATGGGCTTCCATTGTAACATTTTCTTTGTTGTTTTTGCATCGTTTTGTCTCTGCACATGTCCCAGCCATGACAGTTGTTGACTTTTCACAAATCTTACAATGTCACAACCTTCATTTAACTCATTAACCTCGTCGTTTCTCCTGATTCTCCATGTGCCATCTTCCTCTTGTACCGGGCCATATACTTTCCTCAGTATTTTTCTCTCGAATGTCCTGAGTTGGGCTTCATCTTTTTTCGTTATTACCCAAGTTTCACATCCATAGGTTACTACGGGTCTAATCAGTGTTCTGTAGATAGTCATTTTGGTTCTTTTGTCTAATAATTTCGATGTCATCAATCTTTTATTAGCATGGTATGTACGATTCCCGCTGGAAATACGTGCATTAATTTCGCTACTTATGGAGTTCTTCTGATTGATTTCTTTGCCGAGATATGTAAAGGCATCCACTCGTTCGATAGTATAGTTGTCTATTGTGATATTATTTTCATTGTCAGTTATTCTTTTGACTGTCATATACTTAGTTTTTGCTTCGTTTATATTTGTTATGTTATGTGAACCTACCTTAATATTTGTAAACCTACCTTAACATGGGTGACAGGTGAAGGACATTGACAGCAGACAAGTGAAGAAGATGGCTCGTTAGATATAATCATGTATTAAGTTTAGTTGGTCTTTAATAAAAGATATTAAAAAGAAACTGGTCGTCAATCTTATTAAAAGCCCACAGAGACAACGTAACATGGTGTCAGAAGTAAAAATTCAGGTCAGATTATAGTAACGAGTATTATAATAGTCATACAAAAGTCGAAACATGGTCTAACAGCACGTGGTGATCTGGTTGGTTTTAAAAGAAATTAATTAAAAACGGTCAAAAGGTAAAGTTCAACCATGTCGGAACAAGATTCTATAGAGCAGAATCAACCTGTCGTTGTAAAAATAAAAAGTAACGTGATAGGAAATGAAATCCAACCGTTGTCAATGCAAGGAAATTTGGCACATAACTGGGGAGAATGGAGCATAAATTTCAAAATATTTTTGAGAGCCACAGGTTTAGAGGAAGAAAACGATGCGAGAAAAGTAGCTTTATTATTGCACTATATTGGTACAGATGCAAGAAATATTTACAAGTCATTTGAGTTTAACATGGATACTGTAACATTTCGAGAAGTTGTAGGGAAATTTGAAAAATACTGTAACCCGAAGAAAAATTTAACAGTAGAAAGACATTATTTTCTTACTAGAGTACAGAAAGATGGTGAAACCATTGAAGATTTCATGACTAGTCTAAAGAATTTGAGTTTAACATGTGAATTAGGAATTTTAAAAGAAAGTTTGGTGTGTGACATGTTCATTATTGGTTTAAATCCTAAATACCATTCAATTAAGCAAAAACTATTGCAAGAAGTAGATCTGAAGACAGAAAAGGTATTACAAATTGCTCAAAATATAATTACAACTCAAATGCAAGCACAACAGTTAAATAAAAATTCAGAAGCAGTGGTATACAAAGTAGAGAAGAATAAAGATGGTCCAGGTCCGAATTTTTCAAGTCATTCAAGGTATAGAAATGAAGTCCCAGGTCCAAGTTGGAGAAATGATAGTCAAAGGTACAACATAGATGGTACGAACACAAACAGTCAAAGTCAGGTAACAAGTCAGAATTTTAAATCAAGATATAATGGATATGCAAATCAGAGTAAGAATAGTGAAAATAATCAAGTGGTAAGAAAAGTTTGTCAAAGATGTGGTGAAAATCATAGAAATAAATGTCCAGCATTAGTAGCTATTTGTCATTATTGTAAAAAACAAGGTCATTATGCAAAATGTTGTCAAACTAAAAGAATAAATAATATAAATTTAAGAGAAAGTACAGTACAATCATCTAATAATGAAAATGATTCATGTTTTGTTATTAAAACTATTAGTCAGAATAGTATTAATCAGAATTGGTCAATTGTAGTCAGAATCAATAAAATAAATGTAGTATGTTATTTAGATACAGGTGCACAAGCTAATGTGATGTCAATAAAAATTTTTAATGAGGTTAATGTACAAAAGTTAGAACTGGTACCTGCATGTATAAATTTAAAGTCTTTTTCAAATGATGTCATACCTATAGTAGGAAAAGTAAATTTGTTATGTGAAATTGAGAATAGGTTAGAAAGTATTGAGTTCATTATTGTGAATTTGGAGTGTCAAACAATTTTGGGTCTAGATACTTGTCATAAATTAAAATTAATTAAAAGAGTTGGTCTAGTAAGTCATGAGTCTATAATAGAGAAAAATAAACAAGTTTTTGCTGGTCTAGGTTGTCTACCTAATGTATGTCACTTAGAAATTGATAAAAATATTAAACCTATAATAGAACCGCCAAGAAGAATACCTTTTTCTTTACATGATAAATTAAAAGAAGAATTAAATAGAATGTTGTCTACGGGAGTAATAGAAAAAGTCAATGAAGCAAGTGAATGGGTAAATTCAATAGTCTTAGTCGAAAAAAGTAATAAAAGTTTGAGAGTTTGTCTGGATCCCCGTAATTTAAACAAAGCTATAAAAAGATGTCATTATCCTATACCAACATTTAATGAGATTAGGTCAAAATTAGCAAAAGCAAAATATTTTTCAACACTAGATGCACAGTCAGGGTTTTGGATGATACCATTAGATTTAGAGAGTTCTAAGCTATGCACATTTAATACACCCTTTGGAAGGTTTAGATTTACAAGATTACCTTACGGTATAAGCTGCGCTCCTGAGATTTTTCATAAAGTAATGAATGAAATAGTAGGAGACATAGAAGGAGTTTGTTTATATATTGATGATATTTTAATTTATAGTGAAACTTTGGAAGGTCACAATAAAATACTAGAACTAGTACTAGAAAGGGCAAAACAATTCAATTTAAAATTCAATATGGACAAATGCAAATTTCTATTATCAGATATAAAATATTTGGGTCATATTTTTAGTGCAGAAGGCATATGTCCAGATTCTAGTAAAGTAAGTGCAATTTGTCAAATGTCTATTCCTAACAGTGGAGCTGATATTAGAAGATTTTTGGGAATGATTAATTATTTAGGTGAGTACATAGATAATTTAGCAGAGCGTACAAAAAATTTAAGGTTGTTATTGAAAAAAAATATTAGTTTTCATTGGACAGAAGAGCATGAAAGAGAATTTGAGTCGCTTAAAGAAATGATTAGTCAAACGCCAGTACTAGCATATTTTGATAACAATTTACCTTTAACATTATCAGTTGATAGTTCACAATTTGCAGTTGGTGCAGTGATTTTACAAAACAAAAAACCTATAGCATATGCATCTAAATCTTTGTCACAGGCTCAGTCAAATTATGCACAAATAGAAAAAGAGTTATATGCAATACAGTTCGGATGTACTAGATTTAAACAATACATTTATGGTAGAAAAGTTCAAGTTGAAACAGATCATAAACCATTAGTCAGTCTTTTTAAAAAACCATTATCTGAGGTTCCAGCACGTTTGCAAAGGATGATGCTAAACTTACAGCTTTATGATTTAGAAGTTAGCTATACTCCAGGAAAATTTCTTTTCATCGCAGATACATTAAGTAGGGCACCAGTAGAAGGTCCAGATAATACTGATAGTGGAGATGAAGAGTTACGTATACATGGAAGTTTATTAGTTAACAATTTAGCTGTGTCTTCAAAGAAATTAATGGAAATACAGGCAGCAACCAAAACTGATAGAGTTTTAGAGTCAATAATAAGATATTATAATGAAGGTTGGCCAAGTTCGAAAAATAAATTGGAAACGGAGGTTAAACCTTATTACAATTTCAATCATGAAATACATGTTGTGGATGGATTAGTCTTTAGAGGAAATCAAATAATAATTCCTGAGTCATTGCGTCAAGTTATATTAGAAATAATTCATGAAGGTCATTTAGGATATGAAAAATGTATTCGACAAGCACGTACAGTAGTTTTTTGGCCAGGCATGTCAGTAGATATAAAGAATAAAGTTGAACAGTGTCCAGCATGTCTTAAATATCATAGATCAAATAGTCCAGAACAACTATTACCACATGAAATACCAACTTTGCCTTGGCAGAAAATTGGTGTTGATCTTTTTTATTATAGTAAAGTCACATATATATTATTAGTAGATTATTATTCTAAATACTTTGAAATAGCGCCTTTAAATGATACTTCAGCAAAAGAGGTAATTAGTACAATGAAGTCTATATTTGCGAGACATGGAATACCATTGATCTTAATGTCTGATAATGGTCCCCCATTCTCATCAAAGAGTTTCAGTCATTTTTAGTAGATTGGGACATTACTTATCAAAGTTCTAGTCCTTATTATCCAAAAAGTAATGGTTTGGTAGAGAGGACAGTTCAAACTGTAAAAAATATTTTTAATAAGTGTATAGAGTCAGGCTCTGATCCATATCAGGGAATGTTGCAATACAGAAATACAACATTAGAATGTGGTTATTCTCCAGCTCAGTTATTAATGTCACGTAATTTAAGAATGAAATTACCTGTTAGTGAAAAAATACTCATACCAAAAACAATTGATAGGAACGAATATAGCAAATTTGTTAAGGAAAAAGAAAGGAAAGTAAAAGAATATCATGATAGGTCAGCTAGAAACTTACCGAATTTGTTTGTTGGAGAAAATGTATTTTATAAAAAGGTTCCATCATCACCGTGGTTACCAGCTACTGTGATAGAAATAGGTCCTTTTCCAAGATCATATGTCGTCAGAACACCTGAAGGTGTACATTATCGTAGGAACAGACAACACATATTAAAGCCTGCCAGTACAATTAGTAGACAAAATAGTGAGGTGATAGTTAAGCATGAAAATAGTACAGCAGCTAGTTCCAATTTGTATGAGGCTCCAAATATGAACAACGATACATCAATTTCAAATCAAAGTTATGACAATTTAAATGTTAACTTAAATAGGTCACATAGACTAAATGCAAGTAATCAATTTTGTACCAGGAGTGGTCGAATTGTAAATAGACCAAAAAGGTTTTCATTTTCAGAAGAGTAATGCGGCAGTGTAGTGTTGCGGGTAGATTTAGGTTGTTAGGATAGTTTAGTTTTTTTGTTAAAAAAAAAGGGGCATGTTATGTTATGTGAACCTACCTTAATATTTGTAAACCTACCTTAACATGGGTGACAGGTGAAGGACATTGACAGCAGACAAGTGAAGAAGATGGCTCGTTAGATATAATCATGTATTAAGTTTAGTTGGTCTTTAATAAAAGATATTAAAAAGAAACTGGTCGTCAATCTTATTAAAAGCCCACAGAGACAACGTAACAATATTGAGACCTCTTTTTCTTGCTTCAGGATCAATTTGTTTGAACACTTCCATTAGTCGTGGCTTATTCCTACTAATGATGGCTACATCGTCTGTATATGCAGTAATTTGTACTGATTTGGTGTTTATATGACCGGTTATATTGGTTTTTCTGATTACTGCCTTAAGAACTAGGTTGAATAGCATGGTTGATAGGGCATCTCCCTGCCTTACTCCCATGTTGATGTTAAACAGGGGAGTCAGTTCTCCATCTACTCTGACTGCGGCTTTTGAACCGTCAATGCAACGTCATTTTTATGAGGCTGATGTATTTCTTAGATATACCTAGATTACAAAGGTCTTCCAGCATTCTGTCTCTTTTCACACTATCAAAAGCTTGTTTAAAGTCTATATACATATTATATAGGTCTATGTCATATTCATAAGCTTTTTCTTGTATCGTTCTTAGTATGAATATGTTATCTGTAGTGGCTCTATTTGGTCTGAATCCATTTTGATAATCACCAATTATATTTTCGGAGTATTCTAATAATCTATTGTAGATTATACCAGAAAGAATTTTGTATATTACATTTAGCAATGTAATTGGCCTAAAATTCTGGCATTCTCTCTTATCTCCTTTTTTATATATTGGCTGTATGAGGCCTACTGTCCATTCCTCTGGCATTTGCTCCTTCGTCCATATTAATGTTATTAGGTAATGGATTCTTTCCCAGAGTTCGGATCCTCCATGCTTTAATAATTCTGCCGAAATTCCGTCCGTCCCTGGTGCTTTATTGTTTTTTAGTTTATTTATTATCTGAACTACTTCTTCATAACTCGGATTTTCGATGTGCAGCTCCGCCATATAATTTCTTCACTTGCCCAAGTAAATAAGTAAGAAGCTATTTCATTTCCTTCTCGACCCACTGTAACTTCATTCCAGATCATGCATTAAGTTTTATCAGTTGTTGCATCATAAATAGTACTATTTAACTAAGATATGTTCCATGGTACAGACATTTAAAGGTAAATCTGAAGTGTTTTTTCTGCATTTGGGTCTGAACTTGATATTGCATTATTTTTGTCAAGTTCACTAATTAATATCTTAAAGTGTTCTGCTACGAAGACTTAAGCCGTTAATGTTTCATAGCTGATGGTTTTCAGTATGTATTGTGATTTGTTTAAATAGTTACTGAATGTGTTTTATCTAACAATATGGTTAAGGTGTTGTACTACACCTACATTGTATATGGTTGTCAGTGGTGGCTTAGGTATATTTTTTAAATTATTTTGTTGATCATTTTCTTCTTTGCTGTCTTCAGTGACCATGCTAAGCGAGGTATTCTTGTTCAGTGGCTTTTGCAGCCAATAGTCACAATTTTGTTCCGTTTTCTACATTTTCCCTCATCAGGATTTTTTTTATTCATTTTTGTTTGTTATTGTATCCCATTTCATTTCAGAGTTTGAGGTTTATTGTTAGTTCATGTATTGGTGTGCTTGTCACTTTTCATATACTAGGTTTTGGGTGAAATGGTGAAGGATTTGGTTGAGATAAATATTGTGGGATAATTGGTTGCATTTGTGTGGATAAACCTGGCATCTGTTGATTTACAACCTGCTGGTAGTCCCCTGGGGCTGTGTCATTGGCAGTGGGAAAAATATTGTTATTAAGAAATTATTTTATTATAGCACTTGTTTTATTATTTATTTTGATCACTGATAATTAGTAACACTAATTTATATAATTAGTGTTATTAATTATCATTAAGTGTAAATACTTGAATGTACAAAATAAAAGCCTGTCTGAGATTTAACTGTTTTTATTTAATAATAATAAACTAAGACTTCCGTTAAAAATAAGTAAAATAATTTATGTGGTAAAATTGTTTACAGCTGACTACTGCCAGCTAACTGCACCATTGCTATTAAAAAAATCTTGAAATTCTATTCTGACATCTTTGGCATTTGTAGTATGATTTCCAGCTTGATTACTAATTCCCTGCATTTTACTTAATAAATCTTCATCTTACTGGTTCTCTGTGATGTTTTTAAAAGGCAGTTGTGTAAAATACAACATACTTTTGTAATCATACAAACTTTTTCAACATTGACATTCATTGTGTCTAGTAAGATACGAAATCTATTACAAAGAACACCAAAACTGTTCTCCACAGTTCTTCTAGCACGGCTGACTCTATAGTTATAAATCCTTTGTTCATTTGTTAAACTATGAGACCTAGAGGGTTTCATTATATTTTCTTTTAAAGGAAATGCATCATCTGCTACAAATACATAAGGAATTGGTTTATCACACCCTGCTAAACATTTTGCAGGAGGTAATTTAAGGCTTTGATTTGTCAATGATGTAGACAAGGCACTCCTTTGAAATACACCTCCATCTCTAATATGACCATTTCTTCCCATGTCTACAATAAGAAATTGACCATCTGCATCTACTACAGCAAAAAGTACAATGCTGTCAGTTCTTTTACAATTTCTATAATATGATCCATCCTTTTTGAGAGGCCGAAATTTTACATGTTTTCTGTCCATAGCTCCTACACAATGTGGAAACTGCCATTTGCTATTAAATTTATTACTAATTTCCTGCCATTCTTCTTCTCTTTGTGGTGCCTGCAAGAAAAACAATTTGAATTGATATTTTGACTTAGCAAATTTGTTATGGAATACTATGCGTTTATTTCTTCTCCGGACTAACTCTTTGTTTTGGAATTAAACAGAATATATTGACATGTATAAATTTATTATATTAGAGGATGAAAATTACACTGCCTGTTATTTCTTAAAACTATGAATTTATAAGTTCTGTTATCTACAATTATTTAACGATGTTTCTGGATGGATTTGAGTACAAGAGATTGGACTCAAATATTAATATTAAAATAGCAAATACGGATAGCTTATCGAACAAAGAAATAAGAGAAATAAATTATTATTATTCCATAGATACGAAGTATTAGGCGAATAAACTAGCGAAACTTATTTATTCTAAATAGGAAAATATTTATGAAGAGTATTGATTCTGATTTCTAACAGCAAATAATTATTAGTGATTATACATGAGAACTTTTCATAATTGTAAATAACATATACCAGGTGACTAAAAACTATATAGAAATACATAGATACTTTAATTATCTTACATGTGAGTAGGTAGGTACATTACACCTCCTTTTGTAAGAATGAAAATAATTGTAAAATGAATTTTCATTTAAATGGTATAAAACATTTGTATACATTATTATTTTATTTTAACACATTTAAATAGTTTCTTTTAGTCTCGATAGTCTTTCACTTCGTCTTATCGGTGTAGTCTCTGTGAAACTAGTCTCTTCACACTTTTTGGATTCACTATAATTATTGTCTTTATTATGTTTACAATCTATACTTAAATCTGTCTCATGTACATGTTTTCGTTTACTTTGACATATATTTAGTGTTAAACAATTTGTAATTTGTTGACAACTATGTGACGGATTTCTACGAAATCGTCGGTAAAAATATTTAATTATCCTGTATAAAATATAAAGTAACATACATTTTATCAAAAATAAGATTGCATAAGTGAAATAAGAACTATTTTTTATTGTGTCTGAAAAATTAATATTTGTTTCTGAGGTCATTTTCTCTAAATTATCTAGTTTATGGCTTGCTAAATTTAATGCATCTCGATCGAGATTATTTAATTGTAAGGGAACAAGGTGTAATTTGGATTCATTATTTATCTTAATATCATCACAACAGACTTCTGGAAGGGATAAATCTGGAATGATAGACTGAAAATTACTTTCTTTTGGATTTGAGACAGATATCAAAATAGTTGATCCGGTGTAAGTTTTGCAATTATTCGAAGTAGAAAAAATACCTGTGTTTGAAAGAACAATAGATATTGGCGTACTAGTCTGACAGCTTAAAGTTAAATCTGTTGGTTTGGGTAAAACATATATCCAAGAATTTGGTTTGTTTAATTTATGCCAAATTTCATATTCTGTTTGAATTATACGAGTATCGCAACTAGATGGTATGTTTGTTATTGAAGTTAACAATTCAGTTTCACAAATTGGATTAGTGTGTGTAAATCGGAAAGTATCAGGATTTTTGCAAATAAGTTTTTCTTCATCTAATGAATAACAGTCTTCTAATGTATCAATAGTAACATAAATGTTTCTATTTTCTGAAAGAACAAGATATTTGACAGATGGAAGAATAAAGGTAAGTCTCTTTAATGTTGGATGAATTATAGGAAGAGATATTAGTTTAAAAAGAGAATAAGGAGTATTACTAACCAAAGGTATACTAACCGTAATTAAAATCTTGTTATCAAAATATATATATTTAAGTAAAATGATATCGAAATATTTATGAGCATAATCGATAGTCAATGGAAATGGATAAGTCGATGTACTAGGTAAATGCGTTACCGTTTTAGATAATTCTTGAATTAGTTGCTCAGGTGTTATAACAGAAGGATGAAGGTTATTATTTCTTGCAAATAGAATAACGTTTATTAAAGTAGAATATTCTTGTTGTAATTCTGTTATAAAGAAAGTTAGTAAAGTAAAATGTTCTTCAATTTTTTGTTTTAAATCTAAATTAAAATATTTATTATTCATTTTATCTGTGTAATTGGTAATTGATTCAAAATTTTTATCAAAAATCACTTTGTTTCGGTCTAGATTTGTAATAGAGTTATTAAAATTTGCAATCGTGGCTTTTACTACATGAATTTGTTGTTTTAGTAAATCAAGAAGATGATTTTCGTTACTTTCAGCTTTGTTAATAGCATTATTGAAATTTTCAGCATCATCACTGTCTAAGGTACCGAATAAGGTCCTGAAAACAGATCCAATTGCATTAAATAGAGCGCGTTTTGGTCTAAAATGTTCATGCAGAATTATGTTTTTTAAAGTTTGTTCATCTTGAAAGAGTCTAGGTATGATTTGTCCTAAGAGTTTTAGTGAAGTATCGCATAATCGTAATTCAATAAGAACTGGTTTGTTTTGACACAGTCTTAATGTTTTTTGATAGGTGAGATCTACAAAATTTAATTTGTCTGTAAAAGGTTGTAAAGGAATATGACTTAATATGTTCCAATGAGTTTCAATAAATTGAACATTTTTTATGTGTTCGTAATAGATTCCAGGTGATTTGTTGATAGGAGTATTGGTATATTTCTTGTGAATTTGTTCACTATTTGTCAGCCATATTATTGCATACCTGAAACAAAAGCATGTTTCAATCTATTCATGTGAACTTTTATTGGTTTTTTATTTACTAAAATTGTGCAATTGACAGGAGAATTTATCTCTAGAATTTTATAAGGTCCATTATAATTTTGTGTAAGTTTTTTGGTTTGACCCTTCTTTGTTTGCTCATTTTGGAGATATACTAATTGTCCTTCTAAGAAAACGGTGTCATTAATCTTTTGGTCATAATATTTTTTACTGACTACTTTAGATTCTAATAGATTCGTTTTTGCTAACTCATGAGATTTTCTAAGTTTAAGTGTTAAATTATCTAAATAATCTTCATATGTATATTTGAGTTCTACTGGTCGTATTATACTGCTAGGTAGATTAGGTGTATATCCAAATATTAGTTCATATGGTGTGAATTTGGTTGAAGTATGATTAGTTGTATTATATGAAAACATAGCAAAATCTAGCCATTCGTCCCAATCGGATTGATCAGCTTTAATATAATGTTTAAGGTAGTCTGCTAAAGTAGCGTGACTCCTTTCTAATGCAGCATTTGATTCTGGATGATAAGCAGTACAATTTATATGTCTGATTTTAAAAAGCTTGGCGATTTGAGAAAATAATTTGGAAGTAAAATCTCGGCCTTGATCAGTAACTATTATATCGGGTTTTCCAAACTTGCAAATAAATCCACGAACCAGATTTTCAGCGATAGTCTTGGTTTCATGATTCGGAATTGCGTAAGCTTGAGAAAATTTTGTTAAGTCATCTTGTAATGTTAATATGAACTTATTACCTGACTCGGTTAAAGGTAAAGGACCTACTATATCTAAAAATATTTTTTCTAATGGATTTGAGCTTGTTGTTGTTATCTCCATGGGCTTTACGAATTTTTTTCTAACGAGTTTATTTTTCTGACAAGATTCACAGGTTTTTATAAAGTTTTTAATATCATTTTTCATATTATTCCATTTGAAATGTTTTTTTATACGATTGTATGTCCGATGAAAACCAGAGTGTCCAGCCGTAGGACTAGTGTGATTCTCTTGTAATATTGTAGTTATTTCCTCAGGTTCAGGATTTGTTAGTATATCATGATAAATGATAATAGATATATCAGTTTTTCTAAAAATAAATCTAATCATAGATCTAATTTTTCCCCAACTTAATTTATCGTAGCTAAAAGTTATTCTGGGTAGGCAAATTTTTAATATTTTATCGTTTAATAACCAGTCTCTTAATTTTATTAGGGAAATAAATATATCTTCATAAGAGGTATTGTCCCAATAATTATTTTTTATAAATATGTAATAAAAGTTTTTATTTTGATCAGAAATATATATAATGTCATTTAGTCTTGGATTTTTGGCTTTCAATTTTTCTATATGACTGAATTGTTTATTTATTTGTTTCTGAACGATCTCATTAAAATTTAAATCTACGGAAACAAACAATGCTAAATTTTGTGAAAATGATGTAATCTTTTCATTTGTTTCTTTTATATTATCATTTGTTATTAATATAGTTTCGGATTTAGATAAGAACTGTGAATAAGTGTCATTATTTTCTTTACTCATTTTGTTTATTTGTAAGGTGATTGTTGCCGGGTTTTTGTTTTCTTCGCAAATATTTGTTTCAGATATGGTTAAAGGAGGACGACTTAAACAATCAGCATTTTGATTTAATTTACCTGGTTTATAAATAATTTCATAGCTATATTCTTCTAATGCTAATCTCCACCTAACGAGTCTTGATCCGGGATCTTTTACATTAAATAGCCATGTGAGTGGTTTATGATCCGTATAAAATGAAAAATTTATTTCCGTACAAATATGGTCTAAAGTGTTTAACACTCCATACAATTGCAAGTAATTCTTTTTCTGTTGTGCTATAGTTTGATTCCGCTTTGTTCAAGGTACGACTAGCATAAGCAATAGGTAAATCATCTGGTACTTTACCTTGAGAAAGTATGGACCCTATTGCATAATTACTAGCATCCGTTGTTAAGACAAAGGGTTTGGTAAAATCTGGATACTGAAGTATTGGTTCTGAACAAAGTATTGATTTCAGGTTCTCAAATGACTGTTGTTGAATGCTTGTCCAATTAAATTCAACATTTTTCCTCAGCAGTTTTGTTAAAGGTTGTGTTAAAGCACTGAAATTTTTTATAAAGCGTCTATAATAACCAGTGAGACCCAAAAAGCTCTTAATATCTTTTTGTGTTCTGGGTATAGGAAAATCTGTAACAGCACATACCTTTTTTTCGTCCGGTTTGACACCAAATTCAGTTATCAAATGTCCTAAATACATTACTTCGCGACGAAAAAATTCGCACTTATCTGGTTGTATTTTTAAGTTGAATGTAGACAATTTTTCGAATACTTCTTTTAATCTTTTATTATGATTTTCTAATGTATCGGCATGAATGACTATATCGTCGAGATAGACAAAACATCTGTAATTTTGTATTCCTGAGAGGACAGTATTCATTAGCCTTTGAAAAATACTGGGAGCATTTTTTAATCCAAATGGCATTCGTGAATATTGATAATGTCCAGACGGAGTTGAGAAAGCAGTCTTTGGAGAATCCTCAGGATCCATTTTGATCTGGTGAAATCCTGATGTTAAATCTATTGTTGAAAAATATTTTGAATGACCCAATTGGTCTAATATATCGACTATATTCGGAAGTGGAAATGAATCTCCTATAGTAATATCATTTAGTCGTCGATAGTCTATAACAATTCGCCATTTCTTCTTTGCTGAAGCATCGGCCTTTTTTGGCACAACCCAAAGGGGCGAATTCCATGGCGAAGTTGATTCTTCGATAATACCTTGATCTAGCATACCTTTTATTTGAGTTTCGACTTCATGTTTGTGTACTTCAGGATACCTGTATGATTTAGTGCTAATAGGTACATTAGAATTTAAAGGAATTTTGCAAGTTATGGCATTTGTACTGGTAAGTTGATCTCCTTCCAGATAAAAGATATGATTGTACTCCTTGCAAATAGAAATTAAAGATGATTTTTCTTCACTATTTAAATGATCTGTTCTCAAGGCATTTTTTAATTTAGCAATTCTGTTAGAATTCGTATTATCTTTATAAGAAGACATTTTTCGTATATTTGCATTGTTTTGTAAATTTGGAATTTTTTCTATTGCTACTTGAATATCGTTTAATTCAACATCCGTTTCAGTAGTGTTTACGATTGAGGTTAAAAAGAAATCATTTTTTACTTTAACAACACTAGGACATAAAAATACACCTTTAAAGATTTCGCGTTCGGGACATAATCCTTCGCTTAATTCATTATTTATTACTTTAATTTGAACAATTGTTTCAGTTCTTGCGGATAGAATAGTTTTATTACTTCTTGAGTTAGAATTAGAGTTTTGATTTAGTATAAGATCGTCTGAACAGGATTTTTCTTCTGAACAGGATTTTGATTTATGATTTCGTGAAGAGTTACAAGTTTTTATTTGTGCATATCTCAGTGGATTTTACACATTTTGGACTTGAATTTTCTTTGGATTTAGAGTTAGATTTAGATTGAATTGGATTGGATAGTAGTTCTTCACTACTTAAGGTTATTTGGATATCATTGGTTTCTAAATAAGAATGATCCTCTATGGATTTAGCATCATAAGGAAATATTTCATCGATATTAGAACTTGTCTCGATATTTTGATCTCTCAGAAATTCGTCATTGTCATTGTTTAATGGAGATTTTATATATTCAATTGGAATAGAACAATTTTTAAAGTTTAATTTATTTTCTTTATAATCAATTTGGCATTTATTTATTTCAAAAAAATCGCTACCTAATATACCGTCGAAATGAAGAGGAAAATCGTCTTCTACGACATAGAAAACATGAGTTTGGACAAAATCTTTTATCTTGAAATTTACGTTACAACTACATATAGTTTTATTTGGATTTAAGACATTTTTATCAATGCCTCGTAGAGTAATAGACTTAGAATAAATTTTTGGAATGTTTAGTATTTTTGAATATTTAATTAAAGAAATATCTGCGCCTGTATCGATTAGAAACTTGCAAGAGGATGGATTAGAATTATTTACTAAGGGTAAATCTACATAGGAAGTGACTGAGAAGTTGATGGTTGTGATACGGCCTGAACTGAACGAACTCCTCGAGAATCGACCGTTGGTTGTCGAGGATTCTGGAAGTTTAAAGAATTTGTTGAATTTTTGTTTTTATTGTTAAATTCGCGTTTTCTACATTCTTCTATAACGTGACCTGGTTTTTTGCAGTATCTGCAAAAACGTTGGGAAGTGTTGGTATTTTCTTTTCTTAAGTTTGGAGGAAAATCAGAATTGGAATTTGAATTTGAAGGTTTATAATTTTGATTTTGAGAATTTGACCTTTGAAGATTTGAATTAGGATATTTTGGGTTTTGAAAACTAGAATTTTGAAGATATCTAACATTTCTATCTGAATTGTTTTTATATCGACAGTTATTTGAGGAATGGTTATTTCGTTTGCAAATATTACAGAATGGTTTGAAAATTTCTTGTCTTGATAACTGTTCTTGTTCTTCGGCAATTGCTATAGCAACAGCTCTTTCTAAGGAATCTGGATTTCGGGCTTTGATTAAAATAGAGAGGTCTTTGTTTAATCCTCTAATAAAGACATTTAGTGCTTGAGTTTTTAAGAGTTTAGTACATGCATTTCTTGCATCTGGAGATAAGTCTGGATCAAGTGTATTTATTAATTTTATATAGCAATTTTCAACTTTATTTGCAAATGACATTACATTTTCACTGGGCATCTGACGTAAGGAATGTAATTCCAATTGCCACTGACCTTCAGTTCGGCGTTCAGAATAAGCATCTAATAAGAAGTCTTTTAAATCTTTCCATTCGTCAAATGTTCTGTTTCTAGTTATGGCCCTAGCTTTATCGGTTAATTTAGTTTCTATAATGGCTAATAAGATGGGTTTGGATTGCGGATTTACTAAATTGTATGCTTTATCACAATTGTCTATGAATTCGTATAATTTTGATTTTGTACCATCAAATCTAATGAGAAGTTTTTCAGCTATTTCAATTGATACTGACATTTTATTTGAATTAGAAGTAGAAGAATTTGAAAGAGAATTTGAGTCGGGAGAAGGTATTTGTTCGTCAAATAAGTTACTTATATCAGGATATAAAGTAGACATACGTTTACAAGATTTTTAAATATGAGACAGAATTTAAGATAGAATGTACTTACAAGTAGAATATTGTTGTTGGTCGCATAGTCTATTATTCCACGGGTTCACCTCTACTTCCGATGGAACTACAATTGGGTTATGACTGGAACTGGATTTCGAACTGGATGTACTGGACCCCAATGTAATTAGTTGTAGTGGCGATTTTTCCACACTGACAGTTTTTTTGAATGATTCCTCGAAGGAAACAAGTCAATTCAAAAATTCCTCAGCTCTCCTTCTATCAGCAATCAGAGGAACTCTGCTACTAATATCCCACGTTCTGACACCAAATTTTGTTATGGAATACTATGCGTTTATTTTCTTCTCCGGACTAACTCTTTGTTTTGGAATTAAACAGAATATATTGACATGTATAAATTTATTATATTAGAGGATGAAAATTACACTGCCTGTTATTTCTTAAAACTATGAATTTATAAGTTCTGTTATCTACAATTATTTAACGATGTTTCTGGATGGATTTGAGTACAAGAGATTGGACTCAAATATTAATATTAAAATAGCAAATACGGATAGCTTATCGAACAAAGAAATAAGAGAAATAAATTATTATTATTCCATAGATACGAAGTATTAGGCGAATAAACTAGCGAAACTTATTTATTCTAAATAGGAAAATATTTATGAAGAGTATTGATTCTGATTTCTAACAGCAAATAATTATTAGTGATTATACATGAGAACTTTTCATAATTGTAAATAACATATACCAGGTGACTAAAAACTATATAGAAATACATAGATACTTTAATTATCTTACATGTGAGTAGGTAGGTACATTACAAATTCAAACATCTACTTTTGTGCACTTTATATAGATAAATACAAACCCTTAAGTATTCTGTTTCTACATTTTTTATTGATATTGCAGCCATTACTTCCTTTATAATTACACTAAGTGTATTGTGTGCAATTCTCATGGAGTAGCTTAAACTTTTTAATGTTTCCCCTGTGCCTAAATGGCGTAAAGTAACCATTAATCTGTAAAGAACAATATTTTTTAAATATAAATACTCTTAATTCAGTCATTGATTTTTACCTGTTCCCACTATTAATGCTTTCACGCATTGATGTATTTTTTTGCCAATGTCTTCTTGTACATAATTTAGTAATGTTTGGAAGGACTGGTAAGGCATTCTCAAATAATTTTTATAACTTAGAGGAGCTTCTACTCTAAGTTCGTTGTCCACCATGGATAAAACATTGTTAAAAGGACTTTCATTTCGTGGAAGAAGCCAAGGTCTAGCCCACATTTTACGTTTTTTTCCTTTGTACTTTTCCAGCATGATATGCCAGAACAGTGGCAATTACTTAAACAAGTCGGTTTTCTTCAATATTGGTGCTGTGGCCTGTTTACGGGGAGCAAGGTAGTCTGGGCACACTTTAAACTGTTTTATTGCTTTATTAACAATAACTACATACTAAAAACAAGTAAGAAAACTGTAAGAGTTCTTTTCGTTGTTGCCTCGTAGTGTCATGATATTCGTGTTCTGGCAGACATCAGCTGACTCCCCTCTCCTCTTCTTTTCTCTGTCGACGTTCCCTCACTTCGGTAGCACAGTCAACCCATGTGTGGCTGGAGATTAACTGTCAATCTGCCACAGGGCTCCCCTCCAGTGAGGAACTTGCTGGTTTCGAACGGCTATGTTGACCTGTGTTGCTCATCAGACGGTTGGCATATGCATGTTCTTCCTGCACCTGTTGGGCCGCTGGAATATATGCTGGTTTGAGTCGGTCCATGGAAATTCGCTGAGGAACATTTTGGACATCCACAGTTAAAAACTTATCACTTCGTTCTAACACTCTAAAGGGGCCGGTATAAGGAGGTGTAAGAGGAAGCTTCACTTTATCGGTCCGCACAAACACATGACTCGTAGTCTGTAGATCCGGATGGACAAAGGCAGTACGGGCTGAGTGGTTGCTCGTCGGTACAGGACGCAATGCTCCCATGGTCTCACGTAGTCGTTGGACAAAACTATGCTCGTCGGGTGTAGCAGCACTAGGGACAAGAAGCTGTCCAGGGAGACTCATTGGGGTACCATACACTAACTCGGAGGCAGTACATGCAATGTCTTGTTTGAAAGTGTTTCGAAGGCTTAGCGTGACCAGAGGGAGGGCTTCAACCCACGATACTGTATCCGCGGCGATGAGAGCAGCCTTGAGCGTTCGGTGGAAACGTTCAATACATCCGTTTGATTGTGGGTGGTAGGCAGTGGTTTTAATATGTTGTACACCTAGCAATCCATTGAGCTGGCGGAACAACTGGCTCTCAAATTGCCTACCTCGGTCCGTTGTTATGGTTGCTGGCACGCCAAACCTGGATATCCATCCCTCAAGGAGCTTCTGTGCGACAACTTCGGTTGTAATCTCCGAGATAGGTATGGCCTCTGGCCATCTTGTGAAACGGTCGATGATTGTGAGCAGATATCGAAAGTTCTGATTTGCTGGAAGTGGGCCCACAATGTCTATGTGTATGTGTGCGAATCTATCGTCTGGCATTCCTAGAGGTGTCACAGGTGTAAAGGTGTGACGTCCAATTTTGGCACGTTGGCATTGGATGCACTCTCGTGACCACTGCTTGACTTGGCGATTCATGTTATGCCATACAAAACGTTCAGCAATCATTCGTAATGTAGCAGCATGCCCTGGGTGGGACTGCGTGTGGAACTTTAGGAAAACATCTCTTTGGAACACAGCTGGCACATAAACTCGTATACGTCCATCTTGGACTGAACAATAAATAGGTCGCTGGCTATCTGGTAGAACTATGCGTTGAAGTTTTAAGGAACTGGCAGGATCGTTCAGAGTCTGTTGAAGACCCTCATCTGTAGTCTGAGCTTCGGATAGCCGGTCATAGTCAATGGTAATGGGTGTTGTGATAGCGTCTACTTCAGGTCGTGAGAGACAATCGGCAACGATATTGGCTGTGCCCTGTATGTGTCGAATATCGGTCGAGAATTGGCCAATAAATTCTAGTTGACGTATCTGTCGTGGAGACTGCCGCTCATGTCGCTGTTGGAAGGCAAACGTTAAAGGCTTGTGATCAGTATAAATGGTAAACGGCATGCCCTCAAGAAAATGGCGGAAGTGATGTATGCCACTGAATATGGCAAGCAACTCTCGGTCATAAGTGCTATAGTTTCGCTCCGTCGTAGAAAGCTTTCGAGAGAAGAAAGCGATGGGCTGTAGGTGTTCACCTATAAGCTGTTGCAAAACACCGCCGATGGCAGCATCTGAGGCATCAACAGACATGTTCAATTGGGCATTTGGTGCTGGAAAGACCAATTCAGTCGACGAGGCTAAGAGTTCTTTGACCTTGGTGAAAGCTGCTGCGGCTGCTGGTGTTAATGTTAGTTCTTGCTGCTTTTTCTTTTGCTGAGACAATAACTCCGTTAGTGGCATTAGCTCATTGGCAGCATTAGGTAACCAACGTCTGTAGAAATTGAGCATACCCATAAATCGTCGTAGCTGTCGATAGGTCGTAGGTTGTGGAAACTTGCGAATCGCGCTAACTTTAGCCGGCAATGGGCGAACGCCAGTTGGGGATACCGTGGCACCCAAGAAGTTTACTTCACGTTTACGGAATTTTGATTTATCCTTGTTGATTTGGAGTCCATTTGCTTCCAGAATCCGGAGTACTGATGCCAGGTGTTGCTCATGCTCAGTCTCAGTCTCCGAGGCAACCAAAATATCGTCAATGTATACATACACATATGAGCATTCTCGAAAAAGGTGATCGAGGTACCTC
Source organism: Diabrotica balteata (assembly GCA_918026665.1). NCBI lineage: Eukaryota > Metazoa > Arthropoda > Insecta > Coleoptera > Chrysomelidae > Diabrotica > Diabrotica balteata. The sequence continues at coordinate 1,746,915 of OU898285.1, forward strand.
TGGAACGTCTGGGCAGCATTTCGCAAACCGAACGGCATTCGGAGGAACTCGTACAGCCCAAAAGGGGTTATTACAGCCGTCTTTTGGACATCCTTCGGGTGGACTGGAATTTGGTAAAAAGCACGTACCAAATCGATGCAAGAGAAAATTTTCTTACCATGTAGCTGGTTAGCAAAATCCTGGATGTGCGGTATCGGGTAGCGATCTGGTTTCGTCATGGCATTTAAACGGCGGAAATCTCCACAGGCACGCCATGGTCCATTGGACTTCTGAACTAAGTGAAGTGGACTGGCCCAAGATGACTTTGATGGTCGGATAATGCCTGTTCGCATGAGCTCGTTGAATTCTGCTCGTGCAGCTTGAAGACGGTCTGGTGGAAGTCTTCGTGGTTTAGAGAAAACTGGTGTTCCTCGAGTCTCAATATAGTGCTGGACTCTTTCAGTATCCTCTGGTATAGCAGCAGTTGGACGATCATAAGGATGGGCAGTGGATAAGCCTACTTCTGGCACCCTAACACGACGAGACACACAGGTAATACTGCTTGACATACTTGGACTTACTAGTCGTTTGTTTCTCATGTCTACACTAATGCCATGGTACGTCAGAAAATCGGCTCCTAGTATGGGTGTGGTGACATCTGCGACTATAAATGTCCATGTTACAGGTTGGCCTAGACCAAGATTTAGTGTAAGCTGTTTCTGACCATATGTTTGTATGCACGATCCGGTGGCAGAATACAGGCATACAGTGCTGGCTTGAGTCGCAGTGCAGATTTTACGTGGAAGCACACTTAGGTCTGCCCCTGTATCAATAAGAAATTGAAGTTGGAGAGCACTATCGGTAATGAAGAGGCGGCGTGGTATGTGAGGGGCTGCGGTTGCCGCCATTACTGCGCCCTTTGATCGTTTTTTGTAAAATTGCAGGGTGGTCTACATTTGTTTGCATGTGCACCAAATCTTCGATGGTAGTAACACTTTTCGTCAGATGATGACTTGGTAGTCTTGACCATTTGAATCTGTTGACCTTCTTCAGCTACAGTTAATCTGTTGGATAAAGCATTCACTTGGTCACTCAATGCAGCCACTGTTTTGTCTAAGGTAGAGTTTTCGGTAACAACCATGGCTGGAAAACTGGAACACCGGAGGTACGTATCGGCTTTCTTAGCAAGTTCTTCTAGGTCTCGATCAAGAATAGATATAACGCTTCGAACTGAAGGTGGTAGGCGGTCCAACCAAAAATTTTTGAGAACTTGCGTACTAATGCTATCCATGGCCAAAGCTTGCATTCGATGGAGTAGTTGAGTGGGTTTTAAGTCACCCAGAGTGAGTTCCATCAACTTGTGGATCTTTTCATCTGAGCTGGTGCCATACCTGTCTAGAAGTCGAGCTTTTAGTTGTATATAAGCATTGCCAGCAGTGGGATTCTTTACTATGTCTGCTACTTCTATAAGTACTTCACTGTTTAAACTAGCAACAGTATGGTCGAATTTACAGTTGTCAGTTGTGATTTTGGCTTGTCGAAACTGAGCTTCCAGTCGGAGAAACCATAGTTCTGGTTCAGTGCGCCAAAATTCTGGCGCTTTGATGCCTACCCGTGCAATTAACGAATGGTCATCGCCTTCGCACGGTGTAATATTTATATTTGGCATTGTTTGGTCAGAGTTTGTCATCTTTGTGTATAAAACTTACTTACAGTTTTTTTTCTCGGGGTCACCAATGTGGCCTGTTTGCGGTGAGCAAGGTAGTCTGGGCACACTTTAAACTGTTTTATTGCTTTATTAACAATAACTACATACTAAAAAACAAGTAAGAAAACTGTAAGAGTTCTTTTCGTTGTTGCCTCGTAGTGTGATGATATTCGTGTTCTGGCAGACATCAGCTGACTCCCCTCTCCTCTTCTTTTCTCCGTCGACGTTCCCTCACTTCGGTAGCACAGTCAACCCATGTGTGGCTGGAGATTAACTGTCAATCTGCCACAGTGCAATGAACATAACCTTGTTGATATGTTTTGACGTTAAATGTAACTTTCAAATGGAAGAGGAAACAAGCCAGTTTGATTCCATAAATGGTAAACACAATTAACATGCTATATAGATACTTTACTTTACATCGACTTTTTTTAGAATTCCAAATGTGGTTAAGGGAGCTACAAAATCTCAATGATGTCGAGTACATTAAACCTTGTGGAACAACTTTAACATATAATCAAAACAGTGCAGTATATTATATCTGTAACAGAAGTGGTTAGTATCAGTAATTACTTATTTAGTAATGTGCAAATATTGAGTATTGTGTTTCATTACTATAAGGTATATTATTTGTAATTTCAGGAAAAACCCGTGACTTTTCTTCTTCCAGTAAAATAATTAAAAATAAAATATGTGGATTCAAAAAGATAGGCTTTTCGTGTTCAAGTCAAATAAAGCTTATTATAAATAAGAACTCCTCAGTATCAATGACTTTTTTAAAAACTCATTATGGACATGATTTTGATATTAAACACTTGAGGTTACCGAAAGAAGATAAAATAAACATTGCTCAGAAACTTACTCTTGGTATTAATATGACAAAGTAAGTTGCTATTTGATGTAATTATATATTTATCTTATTGTTAATTATAATTATATTTACATGTTAAACTTCACCTATCTCATACTGCAATTTACCATCATATGAGATGAATAAAGTAGCTATCTATCTATTTTAGAATTTTGGATACATATAGAGAAAATTTTGATGAACAGAAATTGAAAAGGGCTGATTTGTTGACAAGAAAGGATATTCGAAATATTAAATCTTCATACAATATCCACCTTCAAGAAGGAGTTCGACCTTCAGAAGGTAATGCATATTTTTAATTACTTTAAATTTGTTTTGCTACCACTATTAAATTGAAAAAATGTTGTGATGTTCCAATGATCTTAAAAACTGTTTATAAAAATACCTTTTCACATACAATACAACAATCTATTTGTATGTATTCTATTTATTTTGATATTTTATCTATATTTTTTATTTGTTTCAGACGCTATTAGTGTTGACATGTATGTGAAAGAGTGCAATCTATCAGACAGTAATCCAGTGATATTTTATAAACCGCAAAACACAAAAGATGATTTTTACAATTTAAGACATGAAGATTTTTGTATAATTATAATGAATAATTCACAAAAAAACATGCTGATGCAATTTGGTAATAATGTTATTGCTATAGATAGTACCCACGGTCTAAACTCATACGATTTTGAGTTGACTACCGTTTTGGTTGTTGATGACTGGGGTGAAGGTTTCCCAGGGGCATGTATGTTGACCAACAGAAAAGATAGTCATATTTTTGCAGTATTTTACCAAAAATTAAAAGAACAAATAGGGATCTTAAAACCTAAGTCATTCATGACCGATGTTACAAATGTTTTTTATAACCCCTGGAAACAAGTCATGGGAGATGTACCGAGCCAATTATATTGTGCTTGGCATGTAGACCGCGCATGGCAGTCAAATATTAATAAAATTATTGATCCTTCTATTAGACAAAATGTGTATCATGCGCTTAAAGTTTTACAAACCCTAATTGATAAAGATGAATTCCACAAAATATTGTCAACTTTATTAACATCGCTTCTTGAAGACCCTAAGACCTATAATTTTGGATTATATTTCCAAAACAATTATGCACATATATATGAAAAGTGGGCCTACTGTTATCGCCAAAATACCGGAATTAATACAAATATGCGTTTGGAAAGCATGCATAAAGTTATTAAGTATTTATATTTAGGAGGTAAGAAAATAAAGAGGTTAGATAAAGGTCTTTTTGCTTTAAATAAATACATCCGAGACAAAATTGTTGATCGTATTATAAAGAAAATTAAAGGAAAAAATTCTATACATGTTCAAAATATTCATAATCGACACAGATCTGCCGTTACAGCATTATTTCAAATAACTCAACATGATAGTGATAATTGGGCTGTTGTGACTCAAGCAAGTCTTAGTTCAAAGACTGAATTAAATACCTATATAGTATCCAAAACGACTCTTGCAGGTCCATGTTGCTATTTATTATGTTCAATATGTCATATTTGTGTTCATTCATTTGTGTGTTCATGTCCAGATTTTTTTATTCATAACACAATTTGCAAGCACATACATGGTGTTATTTTACAAAACAGAAATTCTACTGACAATATAATAGACGAGCTAGATGTTGTTAATGTTAAAACTTCCGAAGAAATTTCAGGACATTTGAAAACTTTGTCGCAGAATGACAGTAATATAAAAAATAGAGATAGTTTGTTACAAAATGTTATAGTACTAACAAATAAACTACAAGATAATATTAAACATGTACAAAACACAGACATTTTAAAACGTGTCGAAAAAACTTTAAAAGTGGAAAACATGTTAATTGAGTCTGATTTTAATCAAGTAGAAAAATTCGATGTTAGAAAAAATAAAGAACCGGCAAATAAGAATATAGAAAAACAAATGTCATTTCATTCAACAAAAAAAAAGAAAAATAACTAATAAACACTTAAGTAAGCCTAATTTAACTGAAACTGAGACATTAAAAAACTGTTTTTTAACATCAAATGTAGAATTTATTTCACAAACGTCACAGAATGATCACAATTATTTATGAATATAGCAACACTCCTAAACCAGGTAATATCAATATAGTGCTTGATGTTGAAGATATTATCAATGAGATAGCATAACACCAAAAGCGTAAATGCAATTTAATTATATATGGCCTTGATGAACCAGATTATAGTGAAGTCTCGGATATCAGATGTAATACTGGTAGAAACAAAGTTGCGGAACTACTCAGCCTAGGTAATCCCAACATTGATGGAAATACTATTAAACTGTTTAGACTTTGTAAATTTGTACCTGAAAAGAAACGTCCTGTAAAAATTACATTAAATAATGAATCGGAAGTTATTTTTGCTATTAAAAACGCAAAGAAAATCAAGAACAAACGATCATTGACTATTTCATTTGATAGTACACCAAAACAAGTGGAATATTATAAAAAAAAGTAAAGTCGCTTTGTTAGATAGATTTGATTTTTTTGTAAATGCGTAGAAATCAGTCTTCAATATTATTTTTGTATAAGCTATTAAATGTAGGTTGACTGACCTAATCTACTATCATAAATCGATATCTGTGTTCTACGGGTAACAGCTCGATATAATAATACATTTGTGTGTAAAAGATCTTACACGAATATAATGTTTAAAGCATCAATCAACTTAATGTGCAGAAATGCAAACAAACTATCCAATACATAATTGTGATATTTTCTGTTGTAGTGCTAATGAATTAAAAAAACAAGTGTCGAGCTCTTATCTAATATATTTCATATTTTAATATTTTGTTTTCTTTAGGTAGGTATAACGTATATTTGTTTCTTTTTTGTACTTATTTGTTAGCATGATAATTGTTTATTATTGAATTGTAAAATTGCTCTGTAAATGGGTAACTGTTGGGCAATAAACGCTATTATTATTATTATCCCAGAATTAAGCCATGCGGCTCACACTCCCTCTAAAGGGAAAATTTACTCATCCCAGATACCTAGGGTATCAAAAGGATTGAGCTCTCGGGGACTCTTTCCGTGTTATCTAGGTGTTTTCCTAGTCCTAGGTGACCTGGTAGATTGGAGTATCTCTGTATTTGGTGATCTTTTCGGTGTACTTGATACGCAGATTATTGTTTGGTATCGCCACATTAATCAGGTTTGTGGTTTGTCTAGTTTGTTTATTAACTAATATGAGATCTGGTCTATTGTGTGCCATTGTTTGGTCTGTGAGTACAGTCCTGTCCCAGTATAGCTTATAGTTATTATTATAAATATTTATTTGTTACATTCTAATTTGTTCAATAAAATATTTAGTCTTTCAAGTATTTTGTATTTTTATTTATTTTTTATCCATTTAAAAAACTATGCTAGGTATATGTAATGAACGTTATTCATTAACAGTCAATACTATATTCCACATTAAAGTTGATAAATTCATTATGTTTATTATTAAGAAAAATATTTATATTATTATAATTAGTGGAATTTCATTTATTGTAATTACCACAATATAAAATTTACTACTACCGATGATTTAAATTTGCCGCCGCCATGTGTCAATCACACACTTGGCAACGTCGGATTTCAATTCTACGATTAGTCGCTCCTTGCCAGAGAACTACGAACGCATGGTGTTGCCATATACTCAAATATTTCCCACTCTCACATATAAAATTATGGCAAGATTTATATGAAATGAAAATGTATTGAAAAATACATATATAATTCATTAAAATTATACCTATAAATATTATAAACTAAAATTATATCTTGCATTTCTACATTTAAAAATACTTATATAATAAAAACCATTAAAATTATGCTTAAGGTAAAAATTAATAGTTTAGAAACTTTATAAACTACAGAATAAAGTAAAGTTAAATGAAAAAAAAATTAGGTTAAACAAAAGAATACACTAAATATTTAGCTGTATTTAAAGTAAAAAATACTATTTTTTGAATGCTTTTTAATATGAATTCAAAAATTGTGGCTTGTACATTTTACAGAAGTAAAACACTTCACATTTACCTAAGTATATACCTAAATACAAATGTGAAGCATTTTACTTCTGTATAAGTTTTTTAAAACATTATACAAAATTTCGTCAAAGTAATCTATTTTAAACACTCCTATACTTTATACAAAAAAGTGGCAACACTGTCTCGCACAAACATATAGCTCGATGCCAGGTTATGTTCATTGCACCAATATTGAAATATGCCAAACAAGTCATAACTCCTTTTAGTATTTTTATTTTCATGGTGAATAAGAACAATTTTAATTGTAAATAAATCACAAACTATACAAATAAACAAGTAAAAGAGGCAATTAATTCCATTGACTTACGTCATTAGACAGCTGTCAATAAAAATTTGATCAAATTAGAATGATCCTGTGACTGTGACAGCTATATTTTTAAAATTTGAACAAACTGTAATTATGACGTATATTTGACAGTCTGACACGAACTTCAGACGGTCAAATATTTCTACTATTATATTATTTATCTATGATTTGAGCAAACTGACGTAATGACGTTGTAAATCAACAGATGCCAGGTTTATCCACACAAATGCAACCAATTATCCCACAATATTTATCTCAACCAAATCCTTTACCATTTCACCCAAAACCTAGTATATGAAAAGTGACAAGCATACCAATACATGAGCATGAACTAACAATAACCTCAAACTCTGCCTCTGAAATGGGATACAACAACAAACAAAAATTAATAAAAATAGTCCTGGGCCCTGATTCTAATTGAGATTTCGACTGAAAACATGTTGAAATCAATATGGCGACGTCGAAATGCGACTTTGCGAGCCTAGTGGATTTCAGCTGAACTAACCAAAGGACGTCACTAAATTTCGATTTATCGAAATTAATTTCAACTTCAAGAAAGTGGTTGAAATTTAATTTCGAGTCGAAATTAATCTGACATGACTAGCGGGACTGGGAGAAGCGAGGTTAGGTTCAGTTTAGGCGGTGTTGTTTTGTTTGATTGTTGCAACGAAAACTGAGGCAAAAAGTATTAATATGGCTGCGTTTTATCAGAAATTGTATGTGATTCGGCACATAATTGGTCGAAATTTTAACACCTATAAAAATAGAACTGCGGTACCTGGGGGCCCCAAGCCAGATGCTACTGATTATTTTTTTAAATATACTGTGGTGTAAAAATTACAGAAATAAAATGTCCCAATATTAAAACTAAATTGGAAACCACAAGATTGGAAGATAGAAATAATAAATAATTTGGTTGTAATAATTTATTTTAATTCTACACTCTTATTTGGAGATATAAAATAATCTTTAAACTCATCAAGAATTTTTAGAGCAGTAATGTATTGTTTTTAGTAATACCAATACTAAGCTGCAGTAAATTTAAAAATATAATATAACCACAAGTCAAAAGCCATCATAATTTCTTTTTGGTCCACAGACAATTTAGTGCCACCATCACCAACAGCCTCCATCCATTTTCTTTCAATTCAAAATATAATCATTGAGAATGGCCACTAAAAATTTAACAACTCAAACAAGAAACAAAAATCGTAAAATTTAAACAAAACAAACATTTAACAAGCGTGCAGCCAATAAACAAGACGGCCAACCCAAATTCTGAGCAGTGTCAAAATGATAAAGTAAATGTCCCCACTTTTAACTAAAATCGAAATGAATGAGAATCGCTAGCGATTGCGACTGTCATGGCGTAGTCGCTTTTAAATTTCGACATCGAAATGAAATAGAATCAGGGCCCTGATGAGGGAAAATGTAGAAAACGGAACAAAATTGTGACTATTGGCTGCAAAAGCCACTGAACAAGAATACCTCGTTTAGCATGGTCACTGAAGAGAGCAAAGAAGGAAATGATCACATATACAATGTAGGTGTAGTACAACACTTAACCATATTGTTAGATAAAACACATTCAGTAACTATTTAAACAAATCACAATACACACTTGAAACCATCAGCTATGAAACATTAACGTTAAGTCTTCGTAGCAGAACACTTTAAGATATTGATTAGTGAACTTAACAAAAAGAATACAATATCAAGTTCAGACCCAAATGCAGAAAAAACACTTCAGATTTACCTTAAAATGTCTGTACCATGGAACATATCTTAGTTAAATAGTACTATTTATGATGCAACAACTGATAAAACTTAAGGCATGATCTGGAATGAAGTTACAGCGGGTCGAGAAGGAAATGAAATAGCTTCTTACTTATTTACTTGGGCAAGTGAAGAAATTACTAATAATCAGCCTACTAATGTACTGACTATTTGGACAGATAATTGCAGTGGACAAAACAGAAATATGAAAATGATTTGTATCAGTGGCGGCTCGTGACATCTGCTATAGGGTGTGCTGCATGAACCACGGTCAATATAAAATAATAGAAATAGAATAACATACGAAAACAAAAACAATAAAATTAGCTTTAATACTAATTAATAGTAACTAATAACGACATGCTATAAAAATCTGATTAACTTACATTTATTGCATTTTTCTAAATTGGAAATTAATACGCCGGTCCTTTTTTGTCGCAAACTTTTCGATTACTTTATCGTTAAAGTTCGGTATTGAAGCGATGAACTTTTTTTCTATCGAGAGTGTGGAAAGGGCTGTTAATCTGTCTTCGCACATTGAATTTCTTAAAAATGTTTTGATCCGTTTTAAAGTTGAAAAACTACGTTCAGCTTCTGCTGTGGTCATTGGCGTAGTCACCAGAATTTGTATCAACTTTTTGGTTTCTGTTAATGTGTCCTCTAAATTATTAGAAATTATAAATTTTAGTAAAGGCACTGCACCTTTAAATGTTCTACACTCGATATTGGAATACAAAACTGACAGTTCTGTTCGCAAACGGTTTTTATCAAAGAAGTTATAAGCTGTACAAGTTAAATCCAATTCATTTTCAGGAAACTTATTATTATATTTTTCGAAATGTTCTGAAGATAAAAGTGTTGCGGCAACTAGATGATTTGTATATGCAAACCGTTCTTTTGCATTGTTTATAATAACATCACAAACTTCTAGACAGGCAATACGGTGATCCTGTTGGCTGTTATTTGGGCGTTTCCTTTTTTGGACACTAGGCGCCGCATTTAAATTTGAAGCTTGATGTATGATAGGGTCTATTTTTATTTCGGACATTGTTAATACTTTGCTCAAAAACATGTATAGCTTTCTGTGCTTCGGTTGGGTCCATGTTCTTTTTTTGAAGATTATTGTACAAAACGTCAACATGTGGTATAATATAATGAAAAACAGTCAGCCAGAAAGTAAAATTTTGATCTTCCAGAATACGTCTAAGTCCTCTTGCTTCCTTGGAAGTAATAGCATTTGACTCTTCTTCTAGTTGCTCCATACACTCAATAATAAAGTCTCTATATTCGTAAACGACATTTACTGTACGAATATTGAAATTCCAGCGTGTAGGATTGAACGAGGAATATTTTTTCCAACTATTTGATTTAAGACAGCTATTCTTTGAGGTGAATGACTAAAAAATCCAGGTATATCATGTAAATCTCCAAAAAATACGCGTACTTGGGAATTAATAGAACATGCTCTTGACATTATTAGATTCAATTGATGGGCGTAACAGTGCACAAAATGAGCAGTTTCATATTTTCTCTTAATTATTGTTTGCACTCCGCCATGTATCCCACTCATAACAGCTGCTCCGTCATAACTTTGTGCAATGAGCTTATTTTTGTTATTCTTTAATATTGGGTCTAAAACATTCAAAATTGTGTTAGCTAAGGTTTCAGCATCATGTTTTTCTGGAAGCAAAAAAGTCCAAAACCTTTCAACTGGAGCACCGTTTTTTACATAACGAAAAACAATGACCATTTGAAATTTCATAGAAACATCCGTTGTCTCATCAGCTATCACTGCTAAAAATGGGGCTTCATTGATTTCGTTTAAAATCTCCTCAGCGTATACTTCTAGCATGCAATCCAAAATATCATTTTGTATTGTTTTTGAGGTACCTTTGAAAATTGTCGCATTTGTAAGGTGTTCACTAAGTGTTTTATCAAGTTCAGCAGAAAAATTCACTAAACCACGAAAAATTCCAGGGTTATCTGATGTTTCAGATTCATCGTGTCCTCGTAAGGCGAGCTCAAAAGCCCCACAGAATGTTATACAGTCAATTATTTTTGACAAAACATACCTGTTTTTCGTCACCTCTTCATTGTGTTTTTGTATATTTATCCAATAAGCAGAGTCAAGTTGGGCCTGTATATTAAGTTTCCCAAATAATGCAAATCGCATTTCATTGTTCATATGAGTTTGCGTGTTTTCATGCTTCTTTATTTTTTCACTTAAATGCACTAGATCCCGCACTCCTGTCTCGCGCCACAATTTTTCCTCTTTATCTGCGCCGAATAATGCACACGGAAAACAGAAAAAAGCATTTTTTTCGGAACATCCACAAATCCACTGATTTCGTAGATACATGTCTTTATTAAATTTACGCGTATATGTTTTTCCACGGCTTTTACCGGACACTTCAATATTAAGATCAGGCATAGGACGGCCACGTTCTTTTATAATCAACTGTTGTTGATAGTGAAGTTTTTGAAATTTATTTACACCTAATTTAAATTGAAACTCCATTGTTTTAAACACGCTCGAACAAAACAAATTAAACAAAATTGTAACCTAAGAATTTCTAAACACGGCACAGATGCAACGGTCACGAATAACTGTCGTGAATTGCAGCTCGCAAACACATTTCCGAGGCCGTTAATCAGCCGATTGCCGAAGCACATCGGCTAAGATCGCCGTTTGCCTAATAAATGCATTTTACCGCTGCCAGTGTTTCGGTTGTTATCGACGCGGCTTCACTGGAGCAGCAAATACGTAAAAAGATTGCTTCACTGGAGCACCAAATACGTAAAAAAATTATACGGTTTCACTAGAGGAGTAAATACGTAAAAAAAATAATATTAATCATCGTTGTTGGTGAATTATTATTAACAGTTTATGTTTAATATGATAATATGGCAGATTTGAAATAAAACTATATTAATTATTCTTTAATAATTAAGATTTGCTATGGTTGTTTGGTAGTTCTGCAGCTCAGCAGCACATAAAGAAAAGCCGCCACTGATTTGTATGTATTTGTGACTCTTGGAAAAAGTTCCTGCTGTAAAGACAGTTTTTATTTGGCCGGACACACCTACATGGAGGTTGATGGAAAACACAGAATAAACGAGAGAGCTGAAAAACAAATAAAAACTAACACCATTTTCACTACAAATAATGATTGGACAAACTTTATTGCTACATCTGCTAGCATTTGTAGCTACATTGCTACAAAAAATCCATTTGTTGTCAGACAGATGTGCATTAAAGACTTCTTTGATTTTCTCTTCTTGAGGAGCAAATATTTTTGTTCTCTCCTGAAAAGTTGGCTAAATGTAATTGACGTTTGTCTGGTTTCTGAAGTACAGATATATTGAGGACATAAAGAAAAACCTTGCAGCTCAAGGCCACGAAAGCAGTAAACACCGTATAAAACATTAGACATAAAAAATTCCATTACCAATGTTTTACATTGACATCATAGTGAAGAAAAATAACATCAAAGAAGTATATATAATAAAAAATCTAGGGAACACTATCGTCAAATGTGAAACACCTCATACCAGAAGAATAATCCAATAATGTACAAGACTACGGACATACAACAACCTACTGTCATAAAGAATTCAAATGCGTAAAATGTACAGACAAACATGAATCTAAAGAATGTCCTCAAAAATCATGTGATGATAAAGTAAAATATATCAATTGCAATGGGTGACCACCCAGCCAGCTATGAATGCGTTAAGTCTTTAATAAACTAAGAATATCTTACAATTGCTACAAGTAATACATTATATGGATTTTAATATTAAAATATTACAAACATTAAAAACACTACATATAATTAATAAAAATCCAACAAAAAAGCTAATCTTCAAATAAAAAAAAAACATTTTAAAACATTGAAAAAAACAAATAGATAAAAAAATATTTAACATTAACATATATCATTCACTAGTATTCTCACAATTTGAAGTAAACTTTAATAAAGTTCTTAAAAACCACACACTATCAACAAAAGAAATGTATTATAAATAGAAGATCCTCTATTTTTAGAGGATTTGATCAAACTCAGGATGGACGTCATGTGCTGTCAATTTTTTTGATTTGGTCAAACTAGTTTGATCAAATATTTGACCGTCTGACACGGACTTTTTACGCGTATATAATAAAATATGTCTAGTGGCTGTAATGCCAGAGTACTCGGCAAAGTGATTCTAAAAAAGAACATACCTACCGCCTAAATATTTCGTGTTGGTATGATGTGACCTCACGGACTATGACGTGGATGACGTGAAACGGTAAGTAAATTAGATGAAGTATATACACAAGAAAGAATCTACTTCTATAGAACGGCCCGGTTCTATAGCCTATGGCCCGGTTCTATAGAACTAGGCCCGGTTGTACATTCGTAGCTCAACTCAAGCTCAGCGCCATTACCGAGTTTAACGCATGAAGTGGGTTGTACATCTAAAGTTTAATTCTTGAACTCGGTTTAAACATGGGTTCTACTAAGCGATAGAAGTTTGTCGGTTCAACGTCAGCTCAGGCATTTTTAACCTCACATATTTCTATTTGTGTGTAATTGTCAATAGAAAGCTTAATAATTATCTGTTACTGTAGTGTTACCTATATTATAAAAAATGAATAACTTTGAAAATTTAACTGACGATGAAGATTTTCTGGAAATGATAAATATTGTAGATGAGAAGAACACAAAAACAATTTATGACCAGAGACAATCATTTTGAAAAATGGAATGATAATGAATTTTTGCAAAGATTTAGGTTATCTAAAGATACAGTTCATTATTTACATCAAAATATTGCTGATAAAATAAAAAATCCAAATAAATATAAAAAATATACTTCTAAAAACAATTTTTCACATGAAAATAAACATATTGCAAGAATAATAATATACTTTACATACCTATTCAAATGGTTTATTCATAAATTTAACTTAGGGAAACGATTAAAAATTAAACTAATTAATTAAATTAAACTAATATTAAATAACATAATTATTAGTGGACTTATATTCACCAAAACCGTTCAAAAACTAAATAATATAAAATTAGCGGGAAAATTGAGATTAAAACTCTTAAATGAATACGCATGCGTTATGTTGCCAACCTTATCAAAATTTGTATGAGCCTTGGTTTAACTAAACTTGCCATTGAACAACCCTCATGAAGTTGAACCCCCGCTCAAATTTGAGGCCGGTTCAATTAAGCGATCGCTTAAGCCTGCAATGTACAATCATGATCTGATCATGATACTATAAACAAAACAATATAAGTCAACGCGCATGTTTTTGTGACGTAATCCCCGAGACAACATTAATGATGGCAAGTTAAATGGTCATAAGTGTTCATATTAATTATGTTATGTTAGATAATAATATATACTAATGCTGATTTTAATAGAACTTGAAGTAATACTTTATTTTTGATAGGTCTTTAAAAACATACTTTGGATGTATGTAGTAAACTGGAACATAGTTTTCGTAGTTATAATGGTAACACATTAAAAACAACAAAAAATTATTTTAAAAACTTGATAGAAGCTGCAAAATATGTAAATGTTAGCGAAGATGTAAAATTACTTTTTTTAGATGTAAAATGTATTTTAAAATACGAATTCTAAATAAAAATATTAAAGATAATTACAATATCAGCAAGAGAAAAATCACAAAGATTGTAAAATAAATGTCTAAATGATATTCATAAAAATCATGAATGTGTTGCTTGTGTGAGTCCATATCAAATAGGTAAAGAAATAATAATAAGACTTACTCACAATCAATTTAATTTAACAATCAGACGACCGGTTTCGCTTTCTACAATTTGCAAAGCATCTCGGGTCTAGATACAAAGTTAAACTAATGATGCCGGTACTCTATTAATTGATGGATGGTAGGTCATGGTTGCAAAAATATGTATTGTTGATTGGAGAACTTTAATGTGCTATTGCAGTTGTTTTGACAATAAACGGGAAGTTCTTGAGGAGAACAGATTTGATCCAATGAATTAGAGATAGGTATATTGTGGTTGTATGTCAAATGAAAGTGATGTTCTTTACTATTGTATTATTTAAATTATTTACACTTATATCAGAGATATATTTTTGGAATGTGTGTTATTTATTGAGTATTTATGTTATGAAGGAGACAGTTTTATGATAATGAATAAGAGTAGCTGCACCGATTGTGTGGTTGTGCAATTATTTTGACTTGTAATTATCAAGTCTATTGGCAAAATTAATCAATTATTGTAAAGTCAAGTATATAAAAAGTATATAAAATTATTACAAATCAAGACAATCAGGGACAAATTAAACACACATTAACAGGAACAGAAACACTAAATGACGGGACAAACATTAAATTTAAAACTTAAACTTGGGGAATGGAAGAAACTGCAAGCACTCTAGTGCTTTTAGTTAAAAATTTCATCCGAAATTTTTAACTACGCTTCTGACATCGGATAAAGATAAAATTATTTTAACTTTTTCCGATAAAACGAATGCTTTGTAACCTAATTGTATTCCGATAGTTTAACATCTGTACATTCAATTTATTGAAACATGAATTATTTTAATGTAAGAAGCTATGTTCGTAAAGTCACAGGTAAAGTTAATAAAACGCTATTATTATATCGTATGAGGATACGAAAAGCGCAACAAGCTTTCAGCATGCTCAACCCTGTTTGGAGGTCTGGAGAATACACTACGAGGACAAAGATCCGCATATTCCAGTCAAATGCAGGTCTTTGTTAATAAATGTCTACGAAGAATTGTTCGTATTTTCTGGCCTAACATCATCAGAAACGAAGACTTACTACACCTGACCAAACAAAAGAGGGTAGTAAATGAAATAAAGTCCAGAAAGTGGGGTTGGATCGGTCACACACTCCGAAAAAATAACTCCAGTATTGCAAAGACTGCCCTAGAGTGGAATCCCCAAGGAAAACGAAAAAAAGGTCGCCCAGTACAAACTTGGAGAAGATCCATCATGGACGAGATAAGAAAACAAGGAAAGTCTTGGAATGAGGTGAAGGCCTTAGCGCAAAATAGAACCCGATGGCGCGTTTTCACTGAAGCTCTATGCTCCACTTAGGAGTTCAAGAACCTTATATATATTATATTATATATATATAATATTATATATATATATATATATATATAATATATAATATATATAATATATATATAATATATATATATATTATTATATCTGCTTCTTTTAATTCGCAAAAAAAAACAAAACGTACAATTCGACAAAGAAAATATTGGGTTAGTTAAATATTTAAGTAAAAAAAGTCACAAGGGTGCACTCTTGCAGGAAATGAAGCTAAATGAAATATTGCAATTACTTTAGAATGCCTAATTGCACATTTCATAAGTTATTAAGTCTACATAGTTTCTACTACGTTATCCATAAACGCAAAAGTGGTAAAACAGCAATTACCAGGGCCCTGATTCTATTTCATTTCGATGTCGAAATTTAAAAGCGACTACGCCATGACAGTCGCAATCGCTAGCGATTCTCATTCATTTCGATTTTAGTTAAAAGTGGGGACATTTACTTTATCATTTTGACACTGCTCAGATTTTGGGTTGGCCGTCTTGTTTATTGGCTGCACGGCACGCATGTTTGTTTTGTTTATATTTTACGATTTTTGTTTCTTGTTTGAGTTGTTAAATTTTTAGTGGCCATTCTCAATGATTATATTTTGAATTGAAAGAAAATGGATGGAGGCTGTTGGTGATGGTGGCACTAAATTGTCTGTGAACCAAAAAGAAATTATGATGGCTTTTGACTTAGTGGTTATATTATATTTTTAAATTTACTGCAGCTTAGTATTGGTATTACTAAAAACAATACATTACCGCTCTAAAAATTCTTGATGAGTTTAAAGATTATTTTATATCTCCAAATAAGAGTGTAGAATTAAAATAAATTATTACAACCAAATTATTTATTATTTCTATCTTCCATTACAGCCTGTTGAATATATTCAAAAATTGTGGTTTCCAATTTAGTTTTAATATTGGGACATTTTATTTCTTTAATTTTTACACCACAGTATATTTTAAAAAATAATCAGTAGCATCTGGCTTGGGACCCCCAGGTACCGCAGTTCTATTTTTATAGCTGTTAAAATTTCGATCAATTATGTGCCGAATCACATACAATTTCTGATAAAACGCAGCCATATTAATACTTTTTGCCTCAGTTTTCGTTGCAACAATCAAACAAAACAACACCGCCTAAACTGAACCTAACCTCGCTTCTCCCAGTCCCACTAGTCATGTCAGATTAATTTCGACTCGAAATTAAATTTCAACCACTTTCTTGAAGTTGAAATTAATTTCGATAAATCGAAATTTAGTGACGTCCTTTGGTTAGTTCAGCTGAAATACACTAGGCTCGCAAAGTCGCATTTCGACGTCGCCATATTGATTTCAACATGTTTTCAGTCGAAATCTCAATTAGAGCCAAACAATAAACAAAAAATTGACAGTTGATAGTTCATACAACTAGACGTTTCACGTAGGTAGCTCAAGGTCAAACTAAACTTAATGTCATTTGTAGTACCGATACTAATCTTCAGATGTCGCTTTACTCTGTCTCTACTTTTACTCTGCAGTTCAAAGACCATTTCAAAGACCATCTACTCCATAGACGGTTCACGACAATGCTTTAGTTCTATCCAAATTTTGCGCCACCTGGGGATGGATATCTGAACTATTTCTAATGGCGGGGAATTTAAACGAAATTCTAAACGGGGAATTTCAAATATTAAACCGCGAAATTTAAATTGCAAATAAAGCGGGAAAATTTAAAACTTTTATACAGATTTAGTAGATGATCTCCGATTTTCATGAAATTTGGTATATTTGCGTATTTTATAGCTGCAGATCACGAACATAAATATAAAACATTTTTGGGGGAAATGGATAGTTTTTGAGTTAGTGTATTTTCGTAGTATCTTTCACTTTAATTGCGTCAAGTGCTTCTTTAAACACGCTGTGTATAACATACTTCCTTCTTTTAAGGACTGCCTTACAAAAACTTATAGATGGTTTATTTTATTTTTATATTTAATCAATTTAGAGATAGTGTATTAAAACGGCAATGTTTGTTGACGAAAGCCATGCTAATTTTAAATGCGATGTCACAAACAACATTGTGAAGTTCAGAAGTTTTATTGAAATAAAAAAGAATAAAAGACTTATAACTATTTTTTATA
Organism: Diabrotica balteata; assembly: GCA_918026665.1. Lineage (NCBI taxonomy): Eukaryota > Metazoa > Arthropoda > Insecta > Coleoptera > Chrysomelidae > Diabrotica > Diabrotica balteata. Next base: position 1,764,869 of record OU898285.1, read on the forward strand.
AAGTAGTATGAAGAATTAAAAGAAGAAAGTATATATATATATATATATATATATATATATATATATATATATATATATATATATATATATATAATATATAATAAAAGGATCACTCAACAGAGTGGTGGGCTCTTATATCGGTCAATTTGTAGGTGGAGAAATGAAAGACAAAGTTGATGTGCCACTCTATCTATTTTGAAAACGTTTCGCTTTCGTATTCTGAAAGCATCATCAGTTCATTCTAAAAAGTATAATATAAGAACCACACAATCATGGAAAAGATGTTACAGGTGTTACCTTAAAAAGACATGTAGCAGTCAAAGATGTTAACAAGCTTATGAATTAAACTTGAATAAATGGACAATATAAAGTAGAAATGTATAAACATTTAATTTACTAACAACATTTAGTGACTTATTAAAAAATTAGCACAGTGAGTGACCATGTGGTCAGAAGTATAAAAAATATATATTAAATTATAACGTAGTTGATGCAAAGAACTAAGAAAATCAACGATTAACTTCCAACAATAGATAATTATTAAACTTTAATTTTAACTTTTGGTAGCATTATTAAAAGATGTTAATATAATTTAAAAATAAAAATAAGTGTAAAAGAATGAAGTTACCGGTCTAAGCCTTACACCTGCTACCAGGAAAATGGCGTTAGATTGAACAGACTGACACAGATCCACGAAAAGACAGCCAACCTTGAGGTTGAAATTATTTCAACAGAACAGCAAGGTCAGAGGTACCACCTCAAATAATTGAGCGGTTTATTTAAAAGTTAATGAGCTTTGGATGACAGCCCGCTTGTAAGAGACAATCCAATGAAAGAGACTGATATAGTAATAACAATCACTCGCATTAGCCCGTCTAAAAACAAACAAACAGGAGAATTTCATTCAAACTCTTATATTTAAATTTATGTTAAACATTGTGGCTGAAGAAATTTTTGCCAACAGGTGAATAACAATTAGATAATTTCCAACAGTCTAAGCTTCATACACTTAGATCTGTAATTTGTAAAGGATTCTATGAATCAATTACAATGTTAATATTATTACTATACTATTAAATAGTGACTGGTTCACACTCATATGGACAAATTATAGTGTAGAGGTAACCTTGTAATGAAAGTTGCCTATATTTAAGTAATTGCTATAAAGAAATGAGTGTTACAGTTTATTTTATATTAGTTATTTATTTACTATATTATATTATTCATTAAAAATTTGTGTTCAAATATGTATATTACATGAAAATTATATTGAAAATGAAAGTAAAGCCTAGTTCTGCAATATTAGAGCATGATAAATTTGGCTCAAGTTACTTATGTCAGTTCTCTTATTTAGAGAATTAGGATGTTTAAGAATTGAACACATTTCTAAAAACTGTCTTTTAAATAGATTACGTTCAGTGCCAAGAATCTTTGCTTCATTAAAATCCACTTTATGTTTGGTGCTAATAGCATGATGTGCGAGAGCACACGTATTTTTTGATAAATTAATATCACTACGATGGGAAGTAAGACGACCTTTTAAAGATCTACCGGTCTGGCCAATGTAGCACAATTCACAATCAGAGCATGGAAGGTGGTAAATTGTATTGACTTGTTCTAAAGTAGACAATGGTGTTTTAGTTTTTGAAAAAAGATTTCTAACAGTTTTTGCGTTCTTGACAGCAATTTTAACAGGAATGTTATTTTGTTTATACAGTTTAATAAGTTTCTCAGTAACTTGAGGAAAATAAGGTAGAGAAGAATAATGGATAATAGGATTCTCAGACTCAGTATCAGGCAGAACAATGCTATTAATTGAGTTATTGGAGATAGTTCTGAGTTGGTCACCATTGGGTATGTCATCAAACGAGGAACCATAGCTTTGTGTGTAAAGGTATTTGTTTATGATAGATGATGGATATGAGTTCTGTATTAGAATATTTCTTAATAACTTAAGGGATTCCCTTCGATTAATTGGATGTGTCATCCTAATTCTGCTAAACTAAGGTAGAAACTGACGATAAGTAACTTGAGGCCAAATTTATCATGCTCTAATATTGCAGAACTAGGCTTTACTTTCATTTTCAATACAATGTTCATGTAATATACATATTTGAACACAAAGTTTAAATGAATAAATAGTAATATAGTAAATAAATAACTAACTATATAATAATAAACTGAACACTCATTTCTTTATAGCAATTACTTAAATATAGGCAACTTTCATTACAAGGTTACCTCTACACTATAATTTGTCCATATGAGTGTGAACCAGTCACTATTTAATAGTATAGTAATAATATTAACATTGTAATTGATTCATAGAATCCTTTACAAATTACAGATCTAAGTGTATGAAGCTTAGACTGTTGGAAATTATCTAATTGTTATTCACCTGTTGGCAAAAATTTTTTCAGCCACAATGTTTAACATAAATTTAAATATAAGAGTTTGAATGAAATTCTCCTGTTTGTTTGTTTTTTAGACGGGCTAATGCGAGTGATTGTTATTACTATATCAGTCTCTTTCATTGGATTGTCTCTTACAAGCGGGCTGTCATCCAAAGCTCATTAACTTTTAAATAAACCGCTCAATTATTTGAGGTGGTACCTCTGACCTTGCTGTTCTGTTGAAATAATTTCAACCTCAAGGTTGGCTGTCTTTTCGTGGATCTGTGTCAGTCTGTTCAATCTAACGCCATTTTCCTGGTAGCAGGTGTAAGGCTTAGACCGGTAACTTCATTCTTTTACACTTATTTTATTTTTAAATTATATTAACATCTTTTAATAATGCTACCAAAAGTTAAAATTAAAGTTTAATAATTATCTATTGTTGGAAGTTAATCGTTGATTTTCTTAGTTCTTTGCATCAACTACGTTATAAATTTAATACATATTTTTTATACTTCTGACCACATGGTCACTCACTGTGTTAATTTTTTAATAAGTCACTAAATGTTGTTAGTAAATTAAATGTTTATACATTTCTACTTTATATTGTCCATTTATTCAAGTTTAATTCATAAGCTTGTTAACATCTTTGACTGCTACATGTCTTTTTAAGGTAACACCTGTAACATCTTTTCCATGATTGTGTGGTTCTTATATTATACTTTTTAGAATGAACTGATGATGCTTTCAGAATACGAAAGCGAAACGTTTTCAAAATAGATAGAGTGGCACATCAACTTTGTCTTTCATTTCTCCACCTACAAATTGACCGATATAAGAGCCCACCACTCTGTTGAGTGATCCTTTTATATATTGGAATTTGACGGTCGTACTCCTTTTTCCGATATATATATATAATATATATATATATATATATATATATATAGATATATATATATATATATATATAGATATATATATATATATATATATATATATATATATTATATAATGTGTTGAAACAAATAATACCTGACGCCGTTAAAGTGAGAGATAGATAATAGAGCCCGAAAAAAAGACTGACTCAAAAACTATATATTTCCCATAAAAAATATTCGTGATTTATAACCCAAAATATGTAAATATGCCAAATTTCATAAAAATCGGATAGGAGCCTGTCTACTAAACAGTTATCAAAACTATAATAAAAGGCACAGGGATGAAATTATCTTTTTTAAAGGAGGAAAAATAAAGAAAAATTTTAAGACTATAGAAGATTTTTAATTAGAATAAATACAATCCAAGAACCAATCGTTTTATTAACTTACCACCAACAAGTTGATCGACAATAAAAATAATTGGTTAAATAATAGTCTCAAATATACACACTAAACAACTAATTAACACACTAAATAACTAATTAACACTAAAAATACAAACTATAAATAAGAATAATACGGATATAAGGAAGAATAAACACCAAATTAGATTAAAAAACAATATAAAATGGAGAACGTAAACAAACGTAAACTGTTAAACCACAGAATAATAAACAAACAGAAGGGCCACTCTCAGATGCCGCCTTTGAAGTTTTTCAGCACGCGCGCCCTGTTTTAGGAGGACACAGACATATGATTTGTGTGGTTATGTAATTGTTTATATTTATGTTTAATTATATTATATTTTATGTTATTATATTTAACAATGTTAATATAATTGTATTGTATGTCTTTGATTGCCGTAAGTCAAATAAACCTGGTTAATTTTTCCATGCACACCACATAAACAACACTAATTTCTTTAAAATCCTCCTAAAACATGGCGGAACGTCTGCGCGGAGGACATGCGCGTACTTAATTTTCCGTGGAGAGTGGGTATTCTGTTTGTTTATTATTCTGTGGTTAAACCGGGTAACATAAACATAAGTCATAGAACACTAACAAACATTTCGATTCTGTCATCAAACAGATACCATAGAACATTGTTACCGTGATTGTTACTGTTCTCTGAAAATACTTCATTATCGCGACATCTATTGATGGATATCGTAATACAATTTTATATTTGACCTTGGTCATCTGCGTGAAACGTCTATTGGTGTAAATGGTCTTTGGACCATTTACCATTTACACCAAGTAGATGGTCTTTGCTGCAGTTTAGGTTTAGAACACAACTAAGAATTATAATTGTCAATCGCCAAGTGTCATATTAGCGTCTATATTTTGATTTTTTTTAGTTTGTAAATTACAAATCACCTTCACCTACCTCAGTGATCTATGTTTTAAATGTTCCTGGCGGTGTTCAAATAGTATTTTGCAGATTAATAATAATTAGTTAAATATGGTTTTTCACAATAAATGTTGTATCCTACAATGTACTAATTCGTCATTAATTAGACATACCTTTCCAAATCCTGATAAAGACATTACACGATTTAGGAAGTGGCTTAGTGTTATAAATAATCCTAATTTAGATATGATGAATGCTAGTACAGTTTATAAAACAAAACGAATCTGCCACAGACACTTTGAAGATAAGTTTGTTTCTTCATGGAGTCATAAATTGTATAAAAATGCAATTCCTAGCTTACATTTGTATGGTGAGTCCAATAAATATTTGATATTAGAGAACAAATAACTGATTGATGATCGATTTTAGATTCTTTTTCTAATGTACATCCGAGAAGTATTTCAATGTTGAGTGGGGGAAGCAAATGTAACAAAAAGTAAGTAACCCTAATATGTAATTAACAAACATTATTTTACCTGAAGTGAATCATGGTATAAATTATTAAATTAACTTTTGTTTTAGTTGAGAGTCCTTCAACAAGTAGAGATGCACAATCTTCACAGATGTTTCAATCATTTGAGATACCCCATTGTAGTAAGTATTACGAAGATAACAATAATTTTCCAATTGGTTACTATTTTATGAAACTTCTTAGTTGCCGAACACAATTATGCAGAGTTACCAAACAAAGAAATTTTAATACAAACTGATGAGAGTAAGGATTTAAAAGGTAATTGTAGTTAAAAATTTATATTTTGTATTATCATCAGCAGATTTGTAAATATTCTCTAATAGATTAACAAAGTATAGAGAAAGTGCAGATGAAGTTGGCTATAAATGTCATGTCAAATTTCTTTGACCGTGGTGAGAAAGCACATAAGTCATTTTACCTAGTTTTGCAGTAGAAGCGATTTAAAATTCGCCGGGTACCTGCAAATCCGTTTTATAGCCCACAATTACTTGTTACTTACTTTATTTTTGGTTTTAAATGTTGTTTTTATAGTTATACATGTAAATACAATATACTAATATAGAATATTCTCTAAATTTTCCGTCACCTATGAAATAAAAAATATTTCAAAAATGAAATTAGTGACTTATGTCATTAGATCCCAAGTGTATCTATGACTTATGTGTTATTGCACTTTAGAAAAGGGTTATGAAAATAATATTATTACATAAAGTATGTTTTATTTGTTATAAAAAAAGGAAGTTGATACAAAAATAAACCTTAAAAAAAAAGAATGAAACACTTAAACATAATAACTATTTAATCAGTATCTTCATCTATACCTGGATAGTCCAGCAACGCTGTTTCGCTCGATGGAAGATTTTCATAAAACCCATGAAAAGTTGTAGGGATTAAGGGAAGCAATTCAAGAAGATCCTTCTTTTTTTCTTATTTATTGACACATCCGCCTTATATTTCAATGGAGGAACTAAATTTCCCAACCCATTTCGTCTAATAAAAGAAATTTCCTTAAACGGCTCCTCTGCATTTAAGGATTTTTTGAAAAATATTTTCCCATTATCTGCTTTTCTATAATTTAGCCATTGCACGTCATGCCAGCGAAAAGGTTCTCCCTGCTCGTCCTTTTTCCTAGACACCAATGGCCCTTTAACAGAGAAGCAAATCAAAAAAATCCTGAGGGCCATCTCACTACTTCAATTTGAATGTGATCTGACCAGCTGATACCAATCATGAGGAAGAAAAATTTCTATATTAGATCTTTTCTTTTTTTTTCTCAATCATAGAGTGTGCTATATCTACCTCCATATGGGTATGCCCAGGTACCATAAATTTATGATCCACTACTTGCACGTTTATATCTGACCTCTGTAATATTGACATAATCATGGATGAAATATGTGAATTTTTATTTTGCCCTCCACATGTATCTGAATAAAGCACAACATGGGTAACTTCAGGAGGCAATTCTACAAATACTTTATACAAGCATGATCCAACCTCATTAGCCCCTCGTTTTGCAGTACATTCGTGCCACATAAAATGCTTTGATTTTCCATTTTCATCCATTACAGTGAGGTTGAATGTCCATAGCTGCCGTTTGTAAAAAGCGACTGACGACTTTAATAAAGGGGTTGGTAGACATTGCTGGAGGTCAAAAGTAAAACACTTCATTCCTTTGGTCTTTTGAGCTAAAAGCTTGTCTTGTTTTTTATACTGATATGCTAGTTCTGCAGAGATCATATGATTTTCTTTTTCTGTTGCTGCAGATTCTTTCTCTGTTCCATCGCTGCATTTCATTAGCATAACAAACTTGTCGCATTTATGGCAAGTATCAGTTTGAGGCTTTTTAAACGACAGATTTAATTTATGAAATTCAGATCTGTAATATGGATACGACACAGGGTTTTGGTATGATTCCTTGTACAGTGAATACATTGCTTCTAGGGTCAGATGTGATGGTAGAAACTTTTTATTTGTTTGAGCGCGTGAGTAGTGGCTTTCGTAACTCGGAAAACTCAAAATATGCTTACTGGCTTCTTCTAATTTTTCTTCAGACCACTTGTTTAGTGGAATATTCTTTCCTTGGGCAGAATCAGTCTTTGTTTCCCAGGAGATGCTCTTTTTTTTAAAGCGATAACTTTTAGGAAATTGTCTGTTTCATTGAAAGTCACAAGAAAGCATTTACGGCAAACAGAAATATGGCTACCATTTATTCGTAAAAAATATTTGTAGGTTTTGAGGCGAAATTTTTCTTTATCTGGATCGTCTGTACGTGGCCTCTGCGATTTTTTGTCATGTATAGTGAAAAGACTGGCTATATAAGCTGCTCTCTTGTCGTAACTGCCTAAACTCCAATATTCGGAAAAAATTTCTTTCAGCTGACGTTCAGTGATTTTTGTTTTGCATTTAGCTCGGCATAGTGGCAGAGGTTGAAATGGTCTCTCGGGAATTATTTTACCTTTTTTTGTAACATATGACTTACCGGAATTACGATTCTTTTTTCGTAATTCTCTAGCCTTTCTTGTGTCCGGTAGTTTTTCCAGCTGTTGACATGATTGTTTACGCTCCAAACTGCGTTTGCTTGTAGTAGTTTTATTTGTCATCAAAACAGAATTGCTTTCAGGAATGTAATGCGGATCTGCTATCAACTCATCATCTGAACTATATTGATTTGTAGGTCTTACCACTGAAGTTGAATCTTGATCTGAAACAATAAAATATGTTTACCCTGAAGTAGTTTTATATTAATATCAACAAAATTCTGAAAATAATATTCCATCTGTACTGTTTGAGTTTTTGTGTTGCCCTGGTTGAACAGACATTGATGGAGAAGTAAATTCTTGAATAGGTATTGGTTCATCCTCAGCGCTTTGCACATATTCCGATAACCAGCTTGTTGGTTGAACAAACGTTGATGGTGAAGTTAATTCCTGAATAATTATTGGTTCCTCCTGAGCGCTTTGAAAATATTCTGATATACAGTTTTGCTCTGTAACCAAAATCACATTTAGCTTACAAACCGATTTCTGCAAGTTAGGTTATGCAACAATTCAAATTAAAAAAATCTAAGATTTAATTACCAGTACTATTACTACAGCACGGACCATTATAGCCAGGCTCTGATACAAAGTGCGTCTCATAGGAATCTAGGGCATATTCTACACTCTCATTCAAAATCATCCCAGTTAAACTACTGTTGGCCTCTAGCCTCATGTAATCATCGCCATCATCTAAAATAACATCAAAATTTAACAAATATATCTTTTAAATTTAATAAACTGACAAACTTACCTTTCTTATCAGAGATAACCACGCCACAAGGATCGCTCTTACAATTAGTAACATTCAGTTCTTTTTCTTCTCTTTTTTTCAAAGCGTCTTTAATTTTTTCCATCTACTTGAAAACCCACTTATATTTTCCAATTTAAATAAACACAAATATATAAATAAACAGACACTTGAAACAAAAAAACTTTTGGACACGTGTTAGTCGCGATATCAAACCAAACTGAACTGTTTTAGGTTAAATTCTATTCTGCATGTAACATTCCACACGCGCCTAATAACATAAGTCAGCGACGGGACGACAAGATACAACAAGTTCCAACTGGCTCTCTTGACATAAGTCGACTTAAGTGTTTATTCACAAACTCAAGTCGGTATTTTCTCAGTCTGGTTATTATGCATACTTCACAATAACACCTGTAGAAATGCATATTAGACTAAAGTGCTTAGAGCCGATGGTAGTATTACAAATCACCTACATATTTTCACCAAAAAAAAAATTCGGAAAATTTGACTTATGTGCTTACTCACCTCAGTTACAGATTTATGTTTGCGGTATTGCCATCTCCTTATTATGTATATGTTGTATGCCTCAAATATGCTTTGAAACAGTACATTTTTATTATATTATTTTATGAATTCAGGTATTTTTAAAAAAATTTAAATTTATATAAAACACAAACGAATGAATATTTGTTTCTTTTGATATTAGTTGCAGTTAGTTATTAGAAAAAAATATTATAATTGGGCTTTGGTAGATTAGCAAATAAACTTAGCAATACTGTAAGAACTTTGAAAACACTAGTTGCCAGATTGAAACAGATGTTCAGCAGATTTCAATTTATGACTATTTTCTTATAATTTTGTGATGAAATGGTACCTGAATAAAAGCTTAGAACATTAAAGTTAATTTAAATTGTAATAAATTAAATTTAAATTAATTAAACTTTTTTTAAAAACTTAAAAAGAATGTTTATTAACAATAATTAATATTATATCGCATGCTGTTTTGTGATTTATTTGTGATATGGCAACACTGCCAAATACTAATTTGTAGCTAACTTCATCAGTACTTTCTCTATACTTTTTCCTGATTAACTATAAAATTAACAGTTTGTTTAACCTTCGGATAGCGATACTAGAGTTTTTTTATAAGTTTAGTTGCCTCAGTGTCATAGACCACTGGGGCTAAAAACTAGATATAAGAGCTTGACTGTGTTTATAATCTCCCATTGCTAAAATCTAACAAAGATATATGAAGGTACTGAAATATTCTAGTACTTACAATAAATTGTTTAATACTCATATCAAAAAACAGTCTACTAAGTATCTCACAAAATAATGCCACTACACGAAGGTTAATATAATGAATAGATTTTGCCTTGTAAGGATTGAATAAATAAATTAACATCATATTTATTTTTAGGTGTTGCCCTTAAGAATATCACACCACTGAAAATATTGCAGCAGTGTAATATATCAAGAGGTACAATCACCCCTAAAAAAAAAATTATATGGAGCATTAAAACAATTACACCATAAATACTCTTTGACAAGAAATAGCAAAAAGTCTTTTCAACGCAGACTGTTTGAAGCTGAAAGTTTTATAAAAAAAATAAGTTGGGTGATCTTCAGAACATAAATAGAATGGCAGCTATGCTAATTCAAATTCAGCATAGATAGGGCTGTAAAACAAAAAAACTTAGACGATTTACTCTTAATGAGAAATGTTTGGCTTTGTCTTTATACAAACAAAGTGCTCGTTGCATATGGAATTCTTTCCAATATATTTATCTTACCCAGTAAGTCAACATTAAACAGACTTCTGGCTCAAACTATTGGAGGCCCAGGAATTAATAAATTAATATTTGAGTCACTAAAAGCAATGACTTCAAAAATGGAAGGAATGGATAAGCATATAGCTATATTATTTGACGAAATGGCAATTATACCAAATCTTCATTACAATGAACATTATAGGTGTATAGAAGGTTTTGAAGACATGGGAGATGACAGAGACTCATATATAGCAGATCATGTTTTAGTTTTTATGGTAAGAGGTCTAAGAAAACCATGGAAAGCACCTATTTCATACCACTTTTGTAGCAGAGGTGGTGCAAAAACCCCTCAAATTAAAAATTGTTGGTGAAATCATTTATAATTTATTAAATATTGGACTTACACCTGTTACTGTTATCTGCGATCAAAAGAATTCAGCTGTTATAAATATGCTTATAAAAGATACAGAAGCAGAATATCTGAGACAAGGCAATGCAAATCAATATAGAAGTAACTCCTTTGAGGTCAAAGGATGTATTCTATACCCTTTGTTTGATCCTCCTCATCTTTTGAAGGGGATGAGGAATAATCTCATAAAAAAGGATTTAATATATTTTTACAAATAATGTTAAAAAAATGGCAAAGTGGACCCATATCCAAAAATTATATGAATACGATAGTGAGGCATCAGATGGCTTAAGAGTTCTTCCCCTATATCTGATGAACATATATATGAAAACAAAATAAAGAAAATGAAGGTTAAAATGGCAGTACAGATATTTAGCCAAAGAGTAGCAGCAGCACTTCAATTAATTCATCGTATAGGTAAATTATTATTACTTTTTCATGTTCTGTATTATTTTTATCTTACTATTTTTAGATACTGAAAGGAGAATTGGAGAAAATGTTAATGAAACTTCAAGCCTATTGTATTTTTTTGATCGTCTTTTTGATTCATTGAATGGTTCAAATAAACTTCCTGATAAAGGAAAAGAATTAAGATGTGGCCTTTCTGATAAATCTGGTCATTTGCATTTTTGGAATCAAGAAGCACTTCCCCTTCTTCAGACCATGAAATTTATAAAAAGGTCAAATCATGATCAAACAAGACCACCTAGCTTAAAAAATTGGGGTTTTAATATACAAAATACAAAGGCAATTTGGAGTTATCTAAAGAATAAAGGATTTCAATATTTGTTAACAAGAAGGCTAAATCAGGATCCTTTGGAAAATACTTTTGGCCAATTAAGAAGTTTTGGGGCACTTAATACTAATCCCTCAGCCTCCAATTTACAGGGGTTTTTAAAACCTTGTTGGTTAATTCCATTATGCCTTTAGATAGGTATAAAAAAACATTTAACTGTGAGAAGGATGATTCTTTGATGTTTTTGTGCCAATGGCAAAACTTTTTAATTCAAACATATTACAATCTCCAGATTGTGATGATTATACTTAGGCTGGTCCAATAACAATATCAGAAATTCCAATTGTAAAGAAAATTTAGGAACTTTCCACCAGTTATGTTGCAGGTTTTATTTAAAAAAAAATTAAAAAACTCATTCATTGTTCAGATTGTAGAAAAACAATGTTTTCTGCCAATTATACATCTGAAAACTATATGATGCTGGATTTAAGGGAATATACTAGTGGTATTCTAAGAATATGTTATCCTACTTCTTGTTTTGTTGAATCATTTTATCATATTGTAAAAATTATTCACTTTTGTTTAAATGAACAACCACATTCAAAATTTTTAATAAATACAATAGAATCAATTGTACTTGATAAGGTAAGTTTCGAATTTATCACTTGTAAGTCCCATAAAATCAATTTAATTAAATTAGTATTAAAATTTTCAATTAAAACCATAATACATAACTGGTGTAAGGATGTTAATCGGATTCTGCAAGGTAAAAGCATGCATTACTCTGGAACAAATAAAACAAAAATCATGGCAAATAAGATGTATGTAGGCAGAGTAAAAAGGAAATGTATTAAAAGACTTGAATTTATATTATAATTATATGCATATAAATTGGTTAATAATGTGGGTATACCCTTCATTATGTTTTCACTTTCTAATAGAATTTTGTGCCTGAAATATAAATTAAACTATGGTCCTAATAATGTTCGCAGATATTTTCTAAAAAGATGCTTTACACTATGTGTGTATCTTTATGTTATTATTTATTTAACCATACTAAAACCATCATTAAACTATTCCATCATATGTTTTCACTTGGAAAGATAGTAGTTATATTACTCCTATTTTAAAGAAATGATGATGTGGTTATGCTATCTTTAATCTTCAACCCCTAAGTTATTGCAGTGGCTATTGTTCACACCTTTTAATTGGTACTGTAATGTTCTATTGATCAGCCACCAACATGGATTAGGAAGTAAAAAGTCTATCTTAACTAGTTTGATTATCTATCAAAAACACATTGTTTCAGCTTTCAAAAAGGAGGTTCAGGTATGTGAAATATATATTAACTTTTCAAAGTTTCATCAAAGTAAATTGTTTCATCTGATGGCCCTTATTTGGGATCTTTACTGCCCAATATGTCTATTAATAATGTACCTTTAATAATTAAGTATAACAGGTTTTTATTTGTTGCTGATGATCTCAAACTTTATGTGGAGATAACTAGTGTAGCTGATTATTTTAAAATTCAAGACAGCCACAGGTGACTGTACCCATTATTATGATTTTTTTTGTGTTTTGGCTTGGACAATTGTCATTCAGCCAGTCTCAATCAAGATAAGTTTATTGATACAATTTGAGGTGTAGTGTGTGTGTGTGTAGAGTAATTGTCTTGACACTTAGCAAAGTCGACGTCATTGTCTTTGCTAAGAGACGCTAATTGTATCCGAACGTCTGCGGTCCCTCCGGTGAGTACCGATCACACAAGGATAGAAATTATTTTCATTCATTAATTTTTTAATAAACACCTACCATACACCACCAATTTTTAATATACACCAACAATAATAAAAATTTCTCCACCCAGGTGAGATTCGAACTCACGACCTTTAGGTTTAAAGGTAGGCGCTCTTACCACTGAGCCACAGAGGGGGTATACCCATTATTGATGTACATTTTTTTCATAGAATAAATCTCAATTGTTTTTTGACATTGAAATTTGTATTTTTTTTGGGTATTTCCAAACGGCCTTTGAGTAGTTTATTTATTTACCATGTTAATATGCTAACTGTAGAAATTTTATATTTTTGTTCCTGTGTAAATGGTACATGCATAAATAAATAAATACATTCAAGTACCTACTAAAGCAACTAAAATGAGTGAAATTAGAGATCTTGGTATCATATTTTTACTGATCATTAGTTGCACACATAAAAAATATATCTGTTCCATAGTATCCTATTTATCCCCATAATTGGTCATTATAATACCAGTCATTAATTTATATTCATTCTTATATAGTGTGTATTATGTGCTCTTTAAATTTAAGATATATTTATATTTAATGATTTGTAAAAAATCTCAAAAGTCAGATCAGGTTTTTATGTAATAAATGTACCAGTGATCCTATGTATGTACCAAATGAGGTCTATCAAGCACTACACAATAATCTTTACACTGCCACTGTTTTTTGTGACTATGCCAAAGCTTTTGATTGTGTAAATCATGACATTTTGATAAAAAAAAAAACAAAATTTCTATGGTATTTATTTGAATTGGTTACAATTTTACTTAGAGAATAGGAAATAACTAGTTAGAGCAAATGATACAGTTTCTAGTCACAAAAGTGTTGTATGTGGAGTACCACAAGGTTCAGTATTGGATATCTACTTTTCCTTATCTTTATAAATCACATCACCAACTTAAAACCGATGGAAACATTTTTATTTTTGCTGATGATACCAGTATTACCTGGAGAAACTCTAATATTGCAACTCTTCATGCAGCTATAACTTCTGATCTATTTAAAATAAAAACCTGGTCAGACTCAAATTTACTCCCTTTTAACGTGGATAAGACAGTAGCATTATCCTATAAATCTCTTCAATCCTTGCTTCTTAATAATAGCCAGATCAGTATAATTGATTCTGTAAAATTTGTTGGTATTTTTAGTCAGTAACCTTAAATGGTCCCTTCATATTGATTTGTTTAGTAAGAAACTAGCCTCAGCCTGCTATGCAATAAGATCTGTTTTAAAGAAAATTTAGAATCTTCCAAAATAACATATTTGTCTTTGTTGGAGTCTCATCTTCGATATGGTCTTCATTTTTGGGGTTCTAGAACAGCTGCCCAATCTGACAGTTGTTTTTAAATTACAAACAAAAAAGAGCAATATGTATCTTTTTGGTCTCGGTAGAATTACATATTGCAGAAAATACTTCAAAAATCACGGGATTTTAAGTCTTTCTTCTTTATATATTTTAGAAACTGATTGCTTAATTCGTAAACGCCTACATGTTTTTTCAACAAGACCTAATCATGACTACTCCACCAGAAATTCAACCTTTAATGTGTATTTACTGATCCCGTCCACGGAGTTAGTAGAGAAATCTATATTATATTCAGTAAAAAGATTATATAACCATCTCCCTTTGCAACTTAAATCTGCAACTTCTTTCCTTGAGTTCCGTAAAAGAACAAAATCCTATCTATCTGAAAGACCATATTATTTAGTAGAAGAGTTTCTTAACGAATAGTGTTATGTACAAGTAACTAAACAATTTGTTTTAAAATGTATTAGTTCGTAAGGATTTATTATGCAATTTATTTAAATTTTGCAATACATTGTGTATTTTATTATCTTTTATTTTGTGATATTGACGATTTATGTAATTTCAGTAAATTTTAAATTGCTATTTTTCTGACTTTTTTTGTAAGCTTTTTCCACAAAATTGTACAATTTTCAGTGATAATAGCATATTTTTATTCTATATTAAATTACAAAGTTGTTTTACAAGTATTAAATAAATAAATTACATTTTGTTTTATTTTTCCCAATTTTTATTGTGTATATTTGAAATTAAAAATGTCATGCATTTTTTTTTCAAATATACCAAGTTATATTTAAATATTTTAAACTTTATTTAAATTTTCCCACCAAAATTAAAATTTGAATTTCCCGCGTAATTTCTCGCTTGAATTAGTTTCGATACTAATCTTATGGAGCACTGAATTTCATATCCAACTAAAGTATTGTCGTGGAACATCTAGGGAGGTAGGTGATCTGTGGTTCATACGGATTTTCGTATCCGACAATCGCAACCATGTGACTAGCTTCCAAATAGCAACTACGAAAACATACGATTTTCGTATGTCGTATACATGGAACTCCGCCTTAAGTTTCGAAGTTATTCAATCATTACAGTAATGGAACAACGTTACCATATGATGCATCGTTAAAATATGACACACACCAATCCCTAGCTTTGTCTCGCTATGACGTCATGCGCAAAGTCGATTAAAGTTAGAACGACAAGTGAGCATATCTTGTTTTGTCATAGTATCATGTATATTAATTGAGTAGTAGTCATGGTACAATAAAATCTCATGGTAGAATCTTGCGCATGACTTTTGACAGCTGAGGTCAAGCGGGTGTGACGTAGCAAAGGTCCCTATCTATGTCTGTATAAAGTACATCCCAGAGGTACTTTTCAGTGCGTCATTAATTATGACGTCATAGAGTGAATTAGGTGTCGAGCATTATTTCATATAAATATTAAAGAATCTGACAGATTCCAGGATCGTACTTAGCCGCACGGGGTAATCCCGTATATTAATAAAAATAAAAAGTAAACAATATTGTTTATTAAATTTATAAATATGGAAACATTCGAAGTTGACGACACAATGATTCATTTATTGAATTTTTGTATCTTCTTCTTCTCAAGGGGTTGTCTGCGCGTCAAAAGTTGGCAATCATCACAGCGATTTTTAATTTTGAGACAGCGGCTCTAAATAAGTCGTTATTACATGGGTTACGTCTCCTTCCTATGGATCTTTTTCTCCGAATTTTTCCTTGCATAATAACCTGGAGTATTAGATATTAATCATCTCCTCTCATCACATGACCCATATATGCCACTTTTCTCCTCTTAATTGTTAGTACTTCTCTTTCCTTATGCATACGTCACATTACCTCAACGTTGGTTATTCCATCTATCCATGAGATCTCTAGTACTCTTCGGTACATCCATATCTCGAATGCATTCAGTCTCCTCACGTGAATTTTCTTCAGTATCCATGCTTCCATCCCGTATTATAATACGGATAGTACGTAGCACCTCAGCAATCGTATTTTTAACTTAAGGTTTAAGTTTCTACAGCAGAGAAGCCGTTGTATTCTTGTAAATGCGCTTCTGGCCTGTTTGATTCTGATTCGTATTTCTTGAGAGCTGTCATTGTTTTCATTAATAGTTGTATCTACGTATTTTAATTCTCTTTCTATTTCAATAGGCTGATTCTGTACATATATCTCACGAATGTCCTGAGTTGTCTTTGTTATTATCATGTATTTCTTGCTCTGTTGAATGATGGTCCATATTCTTCTTCGCTTACTGCGGTCACCGAATTAAGAAGTATCTGTAGGTCTTCATGTGATTCGGCTAAAAGCACTGTATCATCAGCGTATCTCAGGTTATTTATGATCATGTCATTAATTCTAATGTCTACGTTTTGTTAATCCATTGCCTTACTTAATATGTCTTCCGAGTATATTAAATATTAAATAATACGGTGTATGTATACACCCTTGTCGAACAACTCTTTGTACTTCTATTTCTTTTGATGTTATTTCTTCTATTCTCACCACTACTTTTTGGCCATAGTATAAGTAACACAAAAAAGACTGTTTTCAAAAATTTATTAGGTAACTTCTAAATTAATTACATAAATAAAATATAATTCTAATCATAAAAACTATTTATTCACTAATGCGTAATAATAATAGTTTATTGAAAACACTGAAAAGTAGAATTTAAATATAATATTATAGAAAAATACTGCCAGTGGAGAGTTTCCTTAAAGATATAATATCCTTAGACAAATTCATGGTGAAATATTTCGGTCATAACCTAGCAAAACATTAATTAGAGAGGAGCCCGTCAGATTTGGATATAAGAATTGGATGATAACTGGTTTCACTGGATACGATTATAGTTTTCACGTTTGTTGCGAAAAAAAACGAATGATATTGAAGATAATAAAAAAATACCACTTGGAGCTAAAGTAGTAATTGATCTTTTGAAATATAGGCCTGAACCATCTAGAAATGAAATTAGATCAGGTCATTGGATGAGGACCTAGGAGTTTCCTGTGTTTACAACGTTTTGAGCAGAGACAAGTATTTATAAATAACGAAGTTTGTTCATCTAGCGCATAATGTCAAAATAGACGATTCTACAGTTTGTATGCACAAAATTAGACTTTTAGCAGATAAAATTATAGAAAAATACTGCCAGTGAGGATGTTTCCATAAAGATATTTCCTTAGACAAATCCATGGTAAAATATTTTGGTCATAACCTAGCTAAACAGTCAATTAGAGAGAAGCCAGTCAAATGTGAATATAAGAATGGAATGATAACCGGTTCCACTGGATATGATTATGGTTTTCACGTTTGTTGCCGAAAAAAGCAAATGGTACTATTAAAAAAGACCACCTGGAGCTAAAATAGTAATTGATATTTTAAACTAGTTGCCTGAACTATCTAGAAATTAAATTATGTCAGGTCATTGGATGAGGACCTAGGAGTTTCCTGTGTTTACAACGCTTTGAGCAGAGACAAGTATTTATAAATAACAACATTTGTTCATCTAGCGGATAATGTCAAAATAGGCGATTCTACAGTTTGTATGTACAAAATTAGACTTTTAGCAGATAAAATTATAGAAAAATACTGCCAGTGAGGATGTTTTCATAAAGATATTTCCTTAGACAATTCCATGGTGAAATATTTATATTTTCCAATTGAAAATATTTAAGCAATTTTAATATTAGAACTTGTTCTTTTTCCGTATATCTTGTCATCATGTATAAATACAAATAAAACCTCAATCACAATACCATGTAAAACAAAATACAAAATAAAATTATGCAAAACAAATACCAAAGAATATAAATATATTATATAGCGTCTATATTCTTTGCAAATACTGACCTGAACGACAGCCGTCACTTACTGTTGGAACACTTCGAAAGAATGGCCAGCATGGACGAAGTTTTATGTCAACTATCAGTAATAGGCGTATTTGATTGGTTAGAGAAAGCGCGCATCTAAATATCAACGTATCAAACGTAGGTTAGGAAAGAACCGCTTATGTATGTAAGCTTATTCTAACGCTGCAATATAGTTCTGTTTAATCACGGAACTACCGCTTTCCTCCGTCACATCCAACTTAATGCATTAGAAAGAAATCGAAAAACTGTGACGCACTGAAAAGTACCTCTGGATGTTCTATAATACTATATTATTTATCTATGTCCCTATGAGCCATTATTTGTAATTGTATTACTATATTCTGTAAATCTGTAGTGGATTTTTTTGCAAAACTCGTATTGTTCACCTGTTTTTAGCGATATTAATGCCTAATCTTTTTTTGGATAGTATATATGTGTTATAGTCTGTATAGACTGATTTAAGAACATTTACTCGTTTATTTGCTTTCGTGTATCTGTTTGTTTTTGTGAAATTTTGTAACTATTTCAAAATGCGCTGTGCAGTTGCTACTTGTAATAGTGACAATAAAGATAAAACCTTAAGGTTTCATAAGTTTCCTAAAGATAATGTGGTCAGGAAACTGTGGATAATATCCTGTTGTAGAAAGGATAATTTGAATTGCAATACTGCAAGAATTTGTTCGAAACATTTTGAAACTGAACATTTCTAACGAAATCTTCAACAGGAGCTGTTAAATTATCAGTCTAAAAAGGGTCCAAAACTCAAACCTGAGGCAGTACCTACGCTTTATTTGCCTAAATCTAAATCGGCTACCCTTTCAACCATCCAAAAGAAACGGGTACAACGAGCTGAACATAGAGAGTCTAAAAATATTGTTGAGCAACTTCTAACTAGTACTTCTAGACCAACAACGTAAGTTAAATTTTTTATTTTTTATTAATTATTACATTTTATAAAAAAAAACGAAAGTATTGAGGAAGAACATTGTAGCCAGGTTGATATTAAAGATGTACCATCTTCATCTAAGTCAATAAGGTATGTTGTCTGTTTGTTTCAGTAACAACTAGATTATTTTCTAAAATTTATTTAAAAAAGTATGGACACTAATGCACTACTCGTTTTAGTCTTAATAAAAAAATATATGTTATTTTTTCAGCCTACCCCAAGTTCGTCCAAGTATTGAGGAAGAACATTGTAGCCAGGTTGATATTAAAGATGTACCATCTTCATCTAAGTCAATAGGGTATGTTGTCTGTTTGTTTCAGTAACAACTAGATTATTTTCTAAAATGTATTTAAAAAAGTATGCACACTAATGCACTTAATTTTTTAGGGTAAACACTGATCCTACCAATCAGGCTTTGGAGCTTTTACATTTGAGAGAACATAATGAACTCTTAAACAAACAAGTGGCTGAACTACTTAAGGTTAAATCAGCAGTAGAGAAACTATTCACACCAATACAAATTAAACGTCTACAAAATCCAAAAGTTCGTACGGTATGGTCTGTGGAAGAAGTATCTCAAGCTATAACAATATATTCAGCTGGTAGTAAAGCCTACCGTTTACTATTAAAAAAGGATATCCCTTGCCTGCTGTTTCAACTTTAAGAGCTTGGACAAGAAAAATTAAGATCATGCCTGGGATTTTAAAACCTGTGATCAATATTATAAAAAAAATCGGACTTGACAGATTGGCAAAAAGTTTGCGTTCTATCATTTGATGAAATGAAAGTACGAAGAGCCTATGTCTTCGACAAAGTCAATGACGAGCTCTTGAAACCTTACAATTATGTACAGGATGCCATGCTAAGAGGTTTGCTGGATTCATGGAAGCAACCTATATTTTTTGATTTTGATAGAAAAATGGATAAACAGCTACTATTTAAAATCATTGAAATTGTTGAAGATGCAGGCTTTTATGTGTCTGCTATTGTAAGTGATCTAGGAGGAGGAAATAGGGGTTTTCACAATAGTCTGGAAATAACTCCAGAAGAACCTTATTTTGCAGGTCCGACAAATCATGTAGTACATGTACTATGCGATATACTACATCTCCTAAAATTAATATGAAACAATTTTTTGGAATATGGTTTTTTAATTAATGGACAGGAGATCAACAAAGACATTCTATTTAAATTGTTGAAAATAACATCACAGTCAGATCTTCATATAACATATAAACTGACACGAGAAATGTTAGAAGTAAGTGGAGCCCAAAGACAGAAAGTTAAATATGCTGCCAAGCTGTTTTCTTATACCATTGCGCAAGCAATTAACAGATGTGGGACTTTGGGCTATTTTGATAATGAAAACTGGATGGAGTGTGCCAACTTTTTTAAATTGGTAATTTTTTTAATATCTACATCTTTTTTCTAATATATATATATATAATATATATATATATATATATATATATATATATATATATATTCTGTAACAATGGCTTAGTGTGAAAACCTTGTATCTCATTTTACAGAAAATTTTACAAGAGAAAAATATGTCTACAATGGTCCAGAAGAGTGACTCATCCTGACTTCAGAGGCAGAATGCAAGGTTTTGGACTCAAACCAGAAGTCCAATATGATATAATTAATAAAATGAGTATTTCCATGGTCCATCTACGTTGTAAAGGAAAACATTCACTGATGCCTTTCCAAAAGGGTGGGTTGAAATTTATAAACTAATAACTTTCTTTTTTTTGCACTATTGAGAAAAAACATTATTTTGCAAATAATGGTTTTCCTATATTTAACCCATTAATCATTCTTTGTTTTAGGAATAATACAGACCAGTAATGCTCTGAAAAATTTATATGAAGATATGAGGGAGAAATTTAATGTTAAATATATTTTAACATATAAATTTAAATCAAGATGTTCTTGAAAATTTTTTTTCCTCCATTAGACGACGAGGTGGCCTACATGATCATCCTGACCCTGTAGAATTTAGGTACAGGATGAAAAATTATATTTTAGGGAAAAATGAAGGAGCTTTAACAGATGCAGGCAATACAGAGACAGATACGGTCAGTGAGGGACCTGTCCAAAATTTAGGTGAAATTAATTTTGAGTGGAGAATTTTTAGCTGATTTGGCTGAATCGTTTGATGTTCCAGATCCAGTCATTACTGACAACGAACTGGATCAGCTAAAATATGATGCTGTAGAACATCTAAGTGGATATATTTGCCATAAATTGAAATTGCCTGTCTCAGCAGATAATTCCCGCTTTACATGGACAGACCAGGTTTCCGAGGGAGGTTTAAAAAAGCCACCAGAAGAAATGGTTGCAAAAACAGTCGAACTGGAGAGAATTTTCAACCAGCTTCATGGGAATGGAGCTTAAACCTGGAAAGAATTTTTTAAAAAGCCTATTAACATCAGCAAATGATGTTGATTGTGACACTAAAGTAAAGACTCTTTTTTTTAGGTCAAGAATGTACTTTAGAATTAAGGAATTGAATCTTAATTTTAAAGGATAATAATACAAAAGTTAAAAGAAAAATTTCAAAAATTCTAAAGTAATACTTGTCTTCTTCGTCTTCATGTATCTATGACGAATGTTGGAGATCATCATCATCACTCTTAATCTTATCTGCAGCAGCGCAGAAAAGCTGCGTAAATGTTATGTTAAACCATGTTCTGAGGTTCTTTAACCAGGATGTTCTTCTTCTTGGACCTTGCTTTCTAAATATTTGTATGGATGACTTGTAGGAGGGCATAACTGAATTCATTTTACATGTGTCCAAAGTATTTTAACTTTCGAGATTTGATGATGGTCACTACCTCTTGGTTCTTCTTCATTCTTTCGAGTACCTCCTCATTTGTGACGAGGATTTTAAGTATTCTCCTATACAGCCTCAAATACTTCCAATTATCTGCACATATCTTCTTTTAAGGTCCACAATTAAACACCATAAAAAAGAACAGAAAAAACATAGCATCGCAGAATTCTTACTTTTATGCTGAGAGGGGTTGTAGCTCTTGAAGAAGGTCGCTATATAGTTGAAGGTGCTCTTATCTCTTGGTTGTTTGTCTATTCTTCAATTATGGTGCTGAGGTAATTTGTAGTGTATCACTCTTTCTACAGGGGTTTGGATGATCTAGAGTTATCTGTTATCTTTTTCTGGCTAATGATCATAAGAGGCTTTGTCCTCATTACGTTTATATTCAGTCCATATTGTTAACTGTAATACATGATTTTGTTCATAAGGACTTATAAGTTTTCTAGGTTGTCCGCAAATACTAAGGTGTCATCTGTATACCTAATGATATTTAGCCGAATTTATATTGGAATCGTTACATTACAATATAAAATCTTTTAGAATTCGGTTAATTGTAAGAGAAATTATTTTATCTGGCAATAAAACACTTAAAAGTGTTTTATTGTTGGCTAAAATGAACTTACATCAAGTAACGGTCGAATCCATCAATGAAATAATTTATTGCATGAAGTTAAATTATTCTGGTTTTAGTGAGCCACAATCAATTGTTTATGCTTTTGTCAATTTATTTAGCAGTCTCCACAATCTTTCTTTATCCTGCTTAGACAAGTGGAGTCATAGAGCCAATATCAGTCACAGCCATATCCACTCCTTAACTATTAAAATTTGTTGCATTAGACCTCTGTGGCCTATTTTGAATAAATCTTTGAACAAGAGTCCTTTTCCATCAAATTTTTAAGCTCATATACAAATCGGGCGATAAATCATTGATTTTTTATTATTGTTCCATCAATTCCTTATGATATTCCTAAAATTTTCGAGGGTAACTGATTTTTTGTCAGTTAATCTTAAGAACCAGTTTCATACTGGTCAACATGCTTTCCTGCCTGGATTGTTTTACTTATACTAATCTACTAGTTTACACTGATTACATTGCATTGGAATACATTTATACTGACTTGTCTAAATCATTTGAGAGGGTAGATCATTGCATTTTCTTGCATAAACTGGATTTTTTTGGAGTGTCTTGACAAACTTCCTTACTGGTTGAAAACTTGACTGATCTTTGTGTGTCAAACTGAAGGATTTTACTTGAATGATTAACTGAATACTTTCCTCTGGAGTGGTCCAAAATGCCAACTTGGTACCTACCTCTTCTCTTTGAAGTTTTTGTTGATGCTGCTATCACATCATTGAGTGACTAAAGTCTTAGCATATGCACATGACATAAAATTATTTCGTATTATTCTAGACCATTCTGATTGTATTGGGTTACAGAAATTATTGGGCAGTTTTGCGAATTGGCGTGTTATTATCAAATTAACTAATTGTAAAAAATTTCAGGTGATCCTTGTGTATTGATCTCATGAGCCGATAGTATTTAATTATAATTAAAATAATAAATTAATGTAATATGCAATAAAGTTCCTTTAAAAATTTATTTTTTATTTCCCAAAATACTGCAAGTAAGTCCACCAGACATCCAATGAAGGTTCAATTATCCTCGGTGGGTGTTTAGCAGCGTGACATTTGGACCAAACTAGGATGTGCTTAGTACTAACACGAACTTCTGTTGGATCTGTTAACTACTTCTTGTGTCCGTTGGACCCACTACTGTCATTAGGAAAACCCAAAGATCTAACAGCTGCAACATATACTTTTGAAGGAGTAAAAGAGTTCACATATCTAAACTCAAATCAACCAAAGTAATACAGTAACTACAGAAATTAACAGACATATATATCTAGCAAATAGAACGTACTATGGATTAAAGAAACTTAACGTCAAACAGTCACAAAAAGAACGAAAATATTGATATGTATATAGAACTCTAATCAAGTTGGTCAGAAACGTGGTTGATGACAAAAAGTGATGAAGAACGTTTGGGTTGTTTTGAATGTATAAATGAGACATTTATAAAGGCGTGCAGGGAAACGGATTATGACATAGACGCTACAATTTTGAGCCTAATATTGGTAGGTCTATAAAAAATGAACATGCTGCGGTGGCTAGGCCACTAAGAGAGAATGAAATTGTGGTGATATGTATTCCATTTTGTAGATTAGCGAAGACCCAAAACTCTTTATATAAACAGTTATCTTTTAAACGTAGTGTTAAAAGCTTCTTGATTCACCACAGTTTCTATTATATTGATGAATTCTATCTCATCTACAACCACTTGCAGATGCTAAATTTATTCTTGTGTTATTGAGTGTCTAACGAATATACTAATGTATATATT